>JAAAKG020026590.1:0-13622 GCA_010014905.2 Druon quercuslanigerum | reverse complement strand
GAAAAATTATTTTTGGTGAAAAATTGCTCTCTTCAAATAAAATTTTTTTTTTGGTTGCAAATGCAACTGTTAAAAATCAAACTCTTTATTTCAAAAAATCGTCTTTTTGATTTGAAATTTCAAGTTAAATATGTCTCTAAAAATGAAATTTCTAATACCCTTAATTTTAAATTGCAGGTTCTCTTGAATGGGCGATCGGTTCAATCGGTGGCTTCTGCGTCGGAACATCATTTATAATCGAGCACCAAAGATTGTCAGGAACTGGGTACTGCTTTTCAGCATCACTTCCGCCACTTTTAACAAAAGCAGCCATCACTTCCATCGACATAATGGAAAGAAATACTGAGATTATCAAGCATCTCAACCGAAATTGTTTGTCTCTCGCAAAAGGTCTCGAGGAACTCGATCACTTCGAATCACCGAGTTTTAAGGAATCTCCAGTCAAACATCTGCATTTGAAAAAGAAACTCGATTTCAACGAGGAATCAAGAATTCTCAATGATATTTCTAAAAAATGCTTCGAGAACAACCTGGCTATTATAGCGCCAGCTTATCTTGAAGCTGAGCGAGAAATGCCAAGACAGAGCTTAAGAATTTGCGTCTGTGTAGATTTAAATCAGGAAGACATTAATTTTGTCGTTTCTGTCTTGAAAAAATGCTCTGAAGAAGTTTTAGGCTCTCTGTAAGTCATTCCTTATTTTTAAGGATTATGAAACATGACGAATTTAGAAAATTTGTTATTTAAATGTAACGTGCACACATTAATTTAATGCATATTTTTATTTAATCTTGCTTTTTCGTGCAGGCACGTTCACGTTTAAAGATTTTGTAGAGAGTAATATTAACTAATAATATGCATTTTTGTATATACGTAGAAGGAAAATAAAAGTAATTGTTATTTTTAAATTTGGTTGATATTATGACCTTATTTTTTTTAAGTTGCAAAAAATATCGGCTAGCTTTTCGAATTAGTATTTTAAAAAACCGCTTAGGACAATATATTGTAAAAATTTAGTTACTAATTCCACTATTTCTTTACTTTTTCTTTAAAAATATTTTTTTAACTTCTTCACTAATTGGCTAGAAATGATCTGAATGGCTGAAAAGGGCTGTCCAAAATGATAAATTTTCAAGCTATAGAGATGAATTCTCTGCAAGAAGTTGAATTTTTATCAAAAAATGTTTTAGTTAGTGATTGTTTAATCCAAAAAATATTTTAATAAAAAATAAAAAACAGTTGAATATAACCAAACATATCAATTTGAAACTAAAAAGATTAATTTTCGAACAAAAATGGACTGACAATACATGAATTTTCGACCAAATAGTTCAAATTTAGCTAAAGAAGATCAACTTTCAACCAAATATCAAATAGTTACGTTTTCAGTTAAAAAAACTAATTTACATTAAAAAATAAGAAGCTTTTTCTACAAGACTGTTGAATTTTCGAGTCAAAGAGACTAATTCTATACAAAAAAAGTAGCATTTTCAGCCTGGAAACAGTAATTTTCAAGTTATTATTAAATATGTTACCGAAAAACATGAATTTTCAACAAAATACTTGAATCCTCAAGTAAAAACAGATTGATTTTCAGGGAAGAAATGTTTTTTAATATGAATTTTCAACTAAATTCGTACAATTTCTACCTAACAGACCAATTTTCAACCAAAAGAAGATTAATTTTCTACCAGAAAAGACGAATTTTTAACAAAATCCGTCAATTTTAACCAAATAGTTGAATTTTCTACCAAAAAGATGAATTTTCAACAAGTTACCTAAATTTCCAACTAAATATTTTAATCAATAAATATGCTGCCAATCCAAATTTTATTTGATTAATTTTTAGTTTAGGTATATTTTGAAATGTTTTAATTGAAAAATGAAATTGTCGAACTAAAAAATACATATTTTTAACCAAAAAATGGTGAATTCAAATTTTTATTGAGAAGATTTAATTTTCAATAATAAAAAAAACGAGTCTTTTATAAAAGAGTTTAAATTTGTACCATATAATTAAATTTTGAAGCAAAAAAAATGAATTTTCTATAAAACAATTAAATTTTCAACCCGAGGATATGAATTTTTGTCAATAAAGTGAATTCACAACTAATCAGTTGAATTTTCAACAAAAAATTACTTAAAGTATCAATGAAGGAGTTAAATTTGTAACATTAAAAGTTGAATTTTCAAAGAAAAATGTAATTGTATTTTATATTTGTGCAAAAAATATTTTAATATGATAAGAAATAAAAAACAGTTGGATGTCGCCAATAAAAACAAAGTTTTAACAAAATACTTATTTTTTAACGAAAAAAAATTGATTTTCTACTAAAAAACGAATTTTTAACCAATTACATATTTTTTAAACCAAATAGTTGAATTTTTAACCAATAATATTTAATTTCCTACCAAACAAGACGATATTTTTTAACAAATTACATAAATTTCAAACTAAATAGTTAGAACAGTTGATGTGATGTTATTCCAAATTTTATTTGATTAATTTTTAGTTTATAGTTTTTTCATTTCTAACATTTTAAACAAAATAATTAAATTTTTATACTTATAAAGAACAATTTTTAACAAAACAAGGAGTAAATCAATCTTTATTTAAAATATTTCATTTTGAATTTATAAAAATGATGTTTCTACAAACAGTTGCATTTTTGGCAAAAAATGTTATAATTTAATCCAAAAAATATTTGTATTCTAAATTAAAATAAGTCGAATACAACCAAAACAGACGAATGAAAGGTTTTTTTTTGTTTGGAAATTCCACTATTATATTTTATTTTTAAAAATTCGTCTATTTTGGTTAAAAAGTCTACTATTTGGTCGAAAATTATATTTATTTTTTAGAAAATTCATCTTTTTTGTTGAGAAGACTCCTTTTGGGATCGAAAATTCATTCTTATGAATTTAATTTAGAATTCATTACCTTTGCGCTGAAAATTTTATTATTTTGTTGAAAACCCAACTAATTTCTTGAAAGATTATATTTTTTGGTCGAAAATTCAACTTTTTATGCATCATTCTTATTTTTTATTCTCAAATTTTGTTTCATGACTTAAGAATTTATGTTTTAGTATAAATGTAATATTTTTCGTTTGAAAGTTAAGTCTTTTTGTTTGCAAAGTCAACTATTTAGTAGAAAATTTAATTATTTTGTAGGAATTGAACTATTTTGTTGAAATATTTAATTTCTTTTCCTTGTAAATTCTATGATTTTGTTAAAAATTTTATTATTTGCTTGAAAATTCAATTCTTTTGTTGAAAAATATTAGTGCTGGTAGAAGATTCAACTATTTTATAGAAAATTCGTCTTTATTGATCAAATTAATTATATTATAAAAATCAAATTAATCTCTTTATTCAAAAGTAGTCCTTTTTGGTTCAAGTTATTTATTTTTTATTAAAAAGTATTATCTTTTTGATTCAGGATTCGCCTCTTTGGTCGAAAATTTAACTGTTTTTCTGAATATTTGTCTTATTGGATGTAAAAATCGTCCTTTTGGATTAAAAATTCATCTCCTGGTATAAAAATAATATTTTTAGTTGCAAATTTAACTGCTTTGTTAAAAAATCGTCTTTTTGGATAGAAAATTCATTCTTTGGTAAACAATTTATCTTCTTTGTTTAAAAATTCATCTTTTATGTTTGAAAATTCTTTTCAATTGAAAATTCTATCACATATTTTTTTATGCAGTATTCATCTGGTTTTGTTAAAAGTATTACTATTTGGTTGAAAAATAATTTTTTTGTGCTGAAAATTTAACCGTTTTGTTGAACTTTTGTCTTTTTAGATTAAAAATCCATTTGAATTAAAAAATCATTGGTTTCAGTTGAAAATTGTAGTGTTTTGTTGAAATCTTATTTTTTTCATAGAAAATTCGTTTTTCTGAATTGAAAATTCATCCTTTAGTAGAAAAGTTATCTTTTTTGGTTGACTGTTAATTCTTTTCAGTTAAAAATTCTACGATCATATTTTTTGCCCAGGGTTCATAATTCATAATTTCTTGTTCAAAATTTATTCTTTTTAATTGAGAAGTTTCTATTATCTTTTTGGTGAAGAATTCATCTCTTTGGGATAAAAATTATACTATTTGGTTAAAAAATCATATTTTCTGGATCAAAATTTAACTTTTTCGTTGAAGATTGCCTTTTTGGATAGAAAATTTGTGTTTCTGTATTGAAAATTCATCCTTTCGTAGAAAAGTTATCTTTTTTGGTTGAATGAAAAAAAACTCTTTTCAATTGAAAATTCTACTATCATATTGTTTCCACAGAATTATTCTTTGTTCAAAGTTCTACTATTTTATTGCCAATTTAATATTTTTGTTTATAAAGTCATATTTTCAGTTGAAAATTCAACCTCTATGCTTGAAAATTAATTCTTTTAGCTGAAAATTAAACTATTTTGTTGACAATTTAATTACTTTATTTAAATTTCAATTATATAATTCATCATTTCTTGTTCAAAATTTATCATCTTTATGTTCAAGAATTCATCTCTTTGAGTTCAAAATTTAACTTTTTCGTTGAAGATTGACTTTTTGGATAGAAAATTTGTCTTTCTGGATTAAAAATTCATCCTTTCGTAAAAAATACATCGCTATTTTTTTAATTATTCATCTTTTATGGTTGAAAGTTATATATTCTTAATTGAAAATTCCACTATCATGTTTTTTATCAAGAAATCATCTCTTCAGCTGAAAATCAAATTGTTTTTGTAAAAATTAATTTTTTTTTGTTAAAAATTCAAACTGTTTTATTCAGAATGTGTCTTTTTTATAGAAAATTCATCCCTTCGGATTGACAATTTATCTTTTTGTAGAAAATTAATCGTTTTTTGGTTCGAAATTTATTGTTTTTGAATTAGAAGTCTGATATTATATTTTTAATGAAGAATTCATCTCATTTGGTTAAAAATTCTACCATTTAATTGAAAATTTGATTATTTAGTCGGAAATTCAACTATTTTTTTGAAAATCATCTCTTTTTTTTCATCCTTCGGCAGAAAATTTATCTTTTTTGGTTGACTATTCATATTTTATTTTTGACAGTTAAATCTTTTCAATTGAAAATTCTACTATAATATTTTTTGCCCAGAATTCATCTGTGTTAAAAGTTCTACTATTTTATTGGAAATTCAATATTTTTGTTAAAAAAGTCATATTTTTTTAGTTAAAAATTCAATCGCTATGCCTGACAATTAATTCTTTTAGCTGACAATTAAACTAATTTGATGATAATTCAACTATTTATTAAAAATTGGTCTTTTTGATAGAAAATACCTCCTTCCTTAATTCAAAGTTTAACTTTCGGTAGAAAATTAATCGTTTTTGGTTGAAAATTCATCATTAATAGTTTGAAATTTATTGTTTTTAAATTAAAAGCCTAATATCATATTTTTAATAAAGAATTCACCTGAATTGGTTGAAAATTCTACCATTTGGTTAAAAATTTGATTATTTAGTCGGAAATTCAACTGTTTTCTTGAAAAATTATCTTTTGTTACTAAAAACTCACCCGTTTTGTTAAAAAATTGTTGTTTTTTATAGAAAATTCGTTTTTCTGGATTAAAAACTCATCCTTTGGCAGAAAACTTATCTTTTTTGGTTCACTATTCATATTTTATTTTTGACAGTGAATTCTTTTCAATTGAAAATTCTACTATCATATTTTTGCCCAGAATTAATCTTTGTTAAAATTTCTACTATTTTATTGGAAATTCAATATATTTTTTTAAAAAGTCATATTTTTTAGCTTAAAATTCAATCGCTATGCCTGAAAATTATTTTAGCTGAAAATTAAACTAATTTGTTGACAATTTAATTATTTTATTTAAAATTTAACTATTCAATAAAAATTGGTCTTTTTGATAGAAAATGCCTCCTTCCTTAATTAAAACTTCATCTTTTGCTAGAAAAATAATCCTTTTTGGTTGAATATTCATCATTTATGTTTGAAAATTTATTGCTTTTGAATTAAAAGTCTAATATCATATTTTTAATGAAGAATTCACCTCATTTGGTTAAAAATTCTACCATTTGGTTGAAAATTTGATTCTTTAGTCGGAAATTCAACTATTTTGTTGAAAAATCATCTTTTTTTTTTGCTGAAATTTCCACTGTTTTGTTGAAAAATTATTGTTTTTTCATAGAAAATTCGTTTTTCTGGATTAAAATCTCATACTTTGGCAGTAAATTTGTCTTTGGTTGACTATTCACATGTTATGTTTGAATGTTAATTCTTTTTAATTGAAAATTCTACTATCATATTTTTTGCCTAAAATTCACCTTTGATAAAATTTCTACTATTTTATTGAAAATTCAATTTTTTATTAAAATTTGGTCTTTTTTATAGAAAATTCTTCCTTCCTGAATTCAAAATTCATCTTTTGGTAGAAAATTAATCATTTTTGTCTGAAAATTTATCATTTTTGGTTGAAAATTTATTTTTTTTAATTGAGAAGTCTACTGTCATCTTTTTGGTGAAGAGTTCATCTCTTTGGGTTAAAAATTCTACTATTGGGTTTGAAAAAGAAATTTTTTTTTAAATGAAAATTCAACCGGTTTTTTAAACATTTTTCTTTTTATATAAAAAATCTTTTTGAATTCAAAATTCGTCTTTTTGTAGAAATAACATATTTTTTATTTGAAAATTTAACTCTTTCGTTGAAGATTGACTTTTTGGATAGAAAATTCCTCTTTCTGGATTGAAAATTCATCCTGTCGTAGAAAATTTATCACTATTTTTTAAATTATTTATCTTTTATGGTTGAAAGTTAATTCTTTTTAATTGAAAATTCCACTATTATGTTTTTTATCAAAAAATCATCTTTTCAGCGAAAAATCAAAATATTTTTGTAAAATTTAATTTAAAAAAAAATATAAACTGTTTTATTAAAAATGTTTGATTAAAAATTAATTATTTTTAATTGAAAATTCCACTATTATATTTTTATCAATAAATCATCTATTCAGCTGAAAATCAAATTATTTTTGTGAAAAGTATTTTTTTTTTGCTAAAAATTCAAACTGTTTTGTTCAAAATGTGTCTTTTTATATAGAAAATTCATCCCTTCTGATTGAAATTTTTTTTTCGGTAGAAAATTAATCGCTTTTTTAATTATTTATCTTTAACGTTTAAAAGTTAATTCTTTTTAATTAAAAATTCTACGATTTTATTTTTTATCAATAAATCATCTCTTCGACTGAAAATCAAATTATTTTTGTGAAAATTATTTTTTTTTTGCTGAAAATTCCACCGTTTTGTTGAAAAATTGTTGTTGTTTTTTTTATAGAAAATTCGTTTTTCTGGATTAAAAACTCATCCTTTGGCAGGAAATTTATCTTTTTTTGATTCACTATTCATATTTTATTTTTGACAGTTAATTCGTTTCAATTGAAAATTTTACTATCATATTTTTTCCCCAGAATTTATCTTTGTTAAAATTTCTACTATTTTGTTGAAAATTCAATATTTTTGTTAATAAAGTCAAATTTTTTACTTAAAAATTCAACCGCTATGCCTGAAAATTAATTCTTCTAGCTGAAAATTAAACTAATTTGGTGACAATTTAATTAATTTTTGGCTGAAAATTCCTCATTTTTGGTTGAAAATTTGTCTTTTTAATTAAAATGTCTATCATCATCTTTTTGGTGAAGAATTCATCTCTTTGGGTTAAAAATTCTACTATTTGGTTTAAAAAAGAAATTTTTTAAATGAAAATTCAACCGTTTTGTTAAACATTTGTCTTTTTAGATAAAAAAATCATTTTGAATTCAAAATTCATCTTTTTGTAGAAATATCATAATTTTTATTTGAAAATTTAACTTTTTCCTTTCCAATATTATATTTTTTATCCAAAAATCATCTCTTTAACGGAAAATCAAATTATTTTTGTGAAACTTAATTTTTTTTTAAATTCAAACTGTTTTATTAAAAATGTGTGTTTTTATATTGAAAATTTATCTTTCGGTAGAAAATTAATCTTTTTTTGTTAAAAATTCATCATTTATGGTTGGAAATTTATTGTTTTTAAATTAAAAGTCTAAGATCATATTTTTGGTGAAGAATTCTCCTCATTTGGTTAGAAATTCCACCGTTTGGTTGAAAATTTTATTATTTAGTCGAAAATTCAACTATTTTGTTGAAAAATCATCTTTTTAGTAGAAAATTGACCTATTTCGTCAAAAAATGTTTTTTTTAAAATAGAAACTTCGTCTTTCTGGTTTCAAAATTAATCATTTTTGATTGAAAAATCTTGTTTTTTTTGTTGAAAGTTAATTATTTTAAATTTAAAATTCTACTATCATATTTTTTCCGAGAATTTATATGTCTTTGTTAAAAGATATACTATTTGGTTTAAAAATGGAATTATTTGGTTAAAAATTCAATATTTTTGTTCACAAAGTCATGTGATTTAGTTTAAAATTCATCTTCTATGCTTGAAAGTTCATTCTTTTATCTGAAAATTTAACTGTTTTATTGAAAAAGTTTTCTTTTGGATAGAAAGTTTATTCTTTCGGAATCAAAATGCATCTTTTATGATTTGAAAATTAATTTTTTTTTACAGAAAATTTTATTATTTTTTTTTTAATTCAACTGTTTTGTTAAAAAAATTCGTTTTACATAAAAAAATTTTCTTTTGGTTTGAAAATTGATATTTTTTGGTTAAAAATTCAGGTATCTTCTAAAATATTCGCCTTTTGGCTGAAAAATGCAATTCTTTTGTTGAAAAGTCAATAATTTTTGGTGGAATTTAAATCTCATTGTTTAAAAATACGATTTATTGGTTAGAAATTGAACCATATTGTTGAAAATTCATCTCTTTGGATTGAAAGTTCAACTATTTTGGTGTAAATGTAATTGTTTAGTTAAAAATAAATTTTTCATTTTAAAAGCTTAATTGTTAGATTGAAAATTCCTTTTTCTTGGTAAAAATTTAGTTACTAAAAATTGGTGGTCATATATTTTTAAGAAAATTTGATTTTCTGGCTAGTAAAGTTTGGTAAAATCAACATTTTGTTGGAAATTTGTCTTTTTTTCTAACATTAATGATATTTAAATTTCACAAGAATTTAAATCTGTACATTTTACCTTGGAGTTCGAAAATTTTTATTTTTTTCTATACCTTGAATATACAATGTAAGTAATTATTAATATTTTTATCTCTGTTTTTAATCAAACTTTTAGTTATTTTATATAAATTTCTGTAGTTTAAATATTTTAATTACTAAACAAAATTGATTTATACTTAGAAAAATGAAATAAGCGCTTGAAAGTCAACCATAAAAAATGGATTTTTTGACAAAAAAAAAACGGAAAATAGAATAGAAGGCTCTGAAGAAGACACATTTATCTTTAAATATTAAATCGAACTGTCTGATAAAAAATGCGATCATTCAAGAAACGCTTATCTCCAGGGTCATATCTTAAAACCTATAAAAACACGAAATCTAAATCAATTCTTATCTTTCAATAATTATCTAAATTTTTATTCGTTACATTTTTCTTTAAATGATACATTACTTTAAGAACTCTACCAATTATAATTCTTCTTAAAAAAAAATAATTATTATTCTAAATTTTGCCCATAAAAATAAATTAACTTAAATTAAAATAAAATTATAATACAGGAAAAATAAGACACTTTTTTTCTAATATTTCGAATTTTATTTTAAACAATATATATAAAATGTCTATCATTGAATTAAAGCCAATAAATCTTTGAGAGTCATCGTGCTGAGGATTTTATTAGCTTCACTCATCACAAAAGTATTTACTGTTTCAGTCAATTGTTTTTGGTATTTTTCAATTATGCCAGGTGCCAAATCAGAAACAATAGCGCTGGTTACATCAGATAAATCCTTATCATTGAAAAGTCCATCGATAGTAACCTGGAATTTAGATTGCATTTCAATTTAAATTATCATTTCTAGCTATATTTTTAGTCATTTGTTGTTTTAGAAGAGAAGAAACTGATTCTGTGATTAAAAAATACTTTTTAATTACGTTAATAATTTTTTATAATCTTTTTTATCAATTTCTAATACTTTAGTAACAAACCTGAAGATCACCAAGAATTACTGATGTAGCCATTTCTTTAATTAACATTGTCTTATTCTTGGGATTTGTACCAAAAGCAATGGTGGTTGTGAACGAGAAATCGCTAACAAGGCATCTGTAATGTTCATAAAAATTAATCAATTTTTATAGACGTACATTTTTTTTATTTATTTTTTTAATAAAATAAAATTTTACCTGCTATTTATCTTGTATAAAGTATTTTTTTTTTAACTTTGAATTTAAATACTTACTTGAAATTTCCTGATCCATAGATGTTGACGAAATTTAATGCTAGACCTTTCACGTCATAAACGCCTTTTCCTTTCAAGTCGGACCATCGCATACCTAAAGTCAATTTTAAACCAACCATTGCGAATTCTGCTTTTTGAACTTGGTATTCTGACAGTGAAGATACAATCAGTTTATCAAGAGCCACATCGCCACTGAAAAAATTATTAAATTTAATATATTATTTTTTATAATAAATGAAAAAATAATTTAAAATTTAGTTAGAGGGATTACATTTCATCTCCTTATTTTACTAAATCCCTTTTCTCCATTTATCCCCTTAAATTTGAAAACTCTTCTGAAATAACTCAAATTGAAACTTTTGATCCAATTATCCACTTTTTTTACAAGGTTTCGATTTATTTTTTAAGAAGTATGAACAGAAATATAAAAAATTTATAAATCGAGAGGATTTGAAAGAGACTGATTATTATTATTTATTATTCAATCGAGAGAATCAAAATTGGGGAATAAATTTTTTGAAGTAAAAGTAGCGCTTATATTATATTAAATTCAAGTTTAAGCGTCTTAAGTTTAATTTTAAATTAAAAAGAAGAATTTTCAACAAAGAATATTAATTTTCCACGAAAAAAGATGAATTTTAATCGAAAAATGTATTATTCGATATTTTAAGCAAAAAAAGATGTTCATTTTATATACGACTGTAACAGAATAATTGATTTTTTTACCAAATTGTTGAATTTTTAACCCAAGAGACGAATTTGTTATAAAATAGTAGATTTAAAAAAAAAAGGATGAATTTTTAAAAAAGTATTTGACTTTTCTACGAACACAATTGAATTTTAAACTGAAAATGATTATACTTTCTAACAAAATTTTTCAATTTCCAACAAAGTGATTAAATGTTCAACGAATTAATTTAATTTTTTACCAAATAATATCATTTTTAATGCAGATGGTGAATTTTTACCGAAATAGTGAAATTTTTAACCCGAAAATACATTTTTTTTAAAGTTAGTTTCCAACAAAATAATTAAATTTTCAACATAATACCATAATTATTAACCCAAAAAATGAATTTTTTATTGAAATGATAAATCCTAAATCAAAAAAATAAATTTTCTGCAAAAAATTTGAATTTCAACCATAAATGATAAATTCTGAACAAAGTAGTTGAATTTTCTACGAACTTAGTTGAATTTTAAACTGAATAAGATTAATTTTCCAACTAAATTATTTTTTTTTAACAAAATAATACAAATTTGCAAAGAACAAATAAACTTAATAGTTTATATTGCTTAGTCAAATTTTTGAACCAAGAGATGAATTTTCAATTAAAATAGTAAATATTTAACCAAGAAATGAATGAAAAATATAAATAATTTTCTTTTTAACCAAATAGTTAAATATTCAGCTAAATAATGTAAAGTTTAATCAAAAAGGCAAATTTTTTACGAAACAGTTGAATTTTCAATCCGAACATATATAAATTCTTCACTCAAATGGTAAGTCTTCTACCAAAAAAAAATATTTTTAAACCGAAAAGACGAATTTTGTACAAAACAGTTGAATTTTCAATCCGAAAATATAAAATTTTTTAATAAACAGTTACTTTTTAACGAATTGGTCGAACTTTCTACGAAAAAAGTTGAATATTTAATAAAAAAAGGGGAATTTAACAAAATTGTTGAATTTTCAAAAAAGTGATTACAAATTTTAACCAAATAATAAAAGATGCAACCAAATAATACAATTTCCAATGGATGAATCATCAAAAAAAAATTGTTTAGCCAAAAAGGCGATTTTTTGACGAAATAATTGAATTTAAATCAAAAAGGAAGATTTTTTAACCAAACTATAAATTTATTTAAAAAATAATATAATATTCAACAAATTAATAAAAGCTTCAATCATGAAAGATAAATTCTTAATGAAAAATGTAATGTTTGATATTTAAACTAAAGATTACTTTAATCCAAAAAGACAAACTTTCAATAAAATAGTTAATTTTTAGATGAAAACAAAATTTCACTCAAACACGAAAACAAATTTTAACTAAATTGTTCAAACTTTAAGCCAAAAAGAGGGATTTTTTACGAAACGAAAAGTTAATTTTTGATAAAATAATTAAACTTTCAACCAATTGATTAAATTTTTAAGCAACATAATTGTTATACAAAAAAGTAACGAATTTGCGACGCAATAATTACATTACATCTTCAACGAACAAAGTAATTTTTAAGCCAAAGGTAAGAATTTTCTAAAAAAACAATTGAATTTAAACTAAAAAGTATTAATTTTAATAAAAAATTAGTGATTTTTCCACAAAGTAGTTAAATTTCTAAACAACAAATGAAAGTTGTAACCATAAAAGATAAAATCTGCACGAAAAATGTTTATCAATCGAAAAACAAATTTCAACCAAATTGTTTAATTTTCAAGCAAAAAAAGATTATTTTTCTACAAAATAGTTGAATTTTTAACCCGGAAATATAAATTTTCAAGAAAACAGTTAATTTTTAAACAAATATTAAAATGCTGAATTTAAAAAATTAGGTTTTAACTAAAAATATAAAATATATCTACTGCTACAACTGCATTATTTAAAGTAAAATGTAAACATTTTTCACTTATTTTGTTTATCTAATATTCAATCTTTGATCGTCTTGATTTTTTTCTGCTATAATTTTATCGGTAGAAAGATTGGAAGTATTTAATTCATTTTTCAATGCTGTCCAAACAAAATTTAGGACAAAAATTTCATTTAATATACATTTTTTTTAATAATAAATAAATTCCCTTTTTTTATTTACAATTAAACAACTGATGTGATCCCTGATATTAACATTCTGTTTCTAATAATATTTTCTTGGGCACTAAAATATGATTAATTATAATAAACAAATAAATATAAGAATAATAATATTTATAATTAATAATTATTATACCTGAATAATTTCGAGTCCAGGGATACTTTTTGATCGACCATCTCAAGTGGATCCATGACAGGTAATCCCAAAGACGCATTTCCATTTCTCAAAATTTCTCTCAAGCTCTCGATCCGCTCGAGCAATTTTTCATTTATTCCTCTAGTTACAACATTGTCGAAGACTAGAATTTATAAGAGAATATATTATATGCATAGAAAATATTTAAAAAATTATATCTTAAGGAAATTAAATTTTGACAATTATTGTCGTTGATTTATATTAAAAAATATTTTTATAACCAAATTTAATTAAAATAAAAACAAAATAAGCCTTAATAAAATGAGCTCTTAAGGTAATGTACAGAAAAA
>JAAAKG020026579.1:0-19925 GCA_010014905.2 Druon quercuslanigerum | reverse complement strand
TATAAAACATTCGAATATTTAAGATACAAGGAGTTTATTGTTTACAATCTTATTTTGGTGTTGAAAAGTGAATATTTTATTATCATATTTTAATAGATTTAGTGTTAATAATAAAATAATTTCAATATTAATTTCATAATTATAATTTTTTTTACAATTCTAATCTTGTTTAGATAAAAGTGCAACTTTTTGGTTGAAAATTCAACAAGTTGGTTGAAAAGTTATACTTTTTTATTAAATTTGTTGTTGTTGAAAACTTGAGTATTTAGTGGAAAACGTACTTCCCGTTTAAATTATTTATTTTGATGTTAAAAATACAACTGCAATATTTTTCAATAAAAACTAATTTTTCTAAAATATTCTCATTCTTTTATTCGAAAGTTCATCTTTTTTAGCAAAATACTGTATTTTTGTATTCAGAAGTAAATTGAAATTGATTAGGATCAAATTTCAACTCTTTTTTTTTTAAATTTGTCTTTTTGATTTAAAATTTCACCTGTTTTGGTAAAACTTAAATTTTTCTTTGTCAAAAGTGCAACTATTTAATAGAATGTTTAATACTCTTGTGCAAAAGTTAAACCATTTTTTTAAGTTGTAATAATTAGCAGAAACCTAACTTTTCTAAAATTAATAATTTTTTATAAAAATAGTCGATCTTATTCTTATTTTGTTGTATAAAACTGAATATTTTATTTTTATATTTTAATATAATTGGCTTTAATAATAAAATAATATTTAATAGCAATGCAATCATTATATTTTTATATAAGCTATTAGTAATTAATATTCTAATATTAATAATTATTTAATAATGAGAGAATGTGTTTTATTCTGGTCATACGGTCCAATATAAATAAAAATAGATTCAGTGTGGATAAACTCCAATCACTAAATTCTTAATAATAATTAATAATTATTTGTAAAAATAATTAATGTTATTCTGATTTTGTTATATAACAGTGTATATTTTATATTTTAATAGATTTGGTACCAATAATAAAATAGTTTTTAATAATAATTCAATAATTATATTTTTATATAAAATTGTGTTAATTAAGATTCTAATTTTATAATTATTTATAAAAACTATTGATCTAATTTAAATAAAATGAATTTCTGAAATTCTAATCTTCTTTGGATAAAAAATTAAGTATTTAAATTTTTTTTTAATTTATCTGTTTTAAAAGAAATTACATCTTTCTTGGATAAAAATGCAACTTTTGGGTTGAAAGTTAAACAATTTTGTTAAATAGTAATATTTTTTTATTAAAAATTCTCATGCTTTGTTAAAAATTTAACTTTTTCGAAGAAAAAGGACTTTTTGTTGAAATTTTTTATTTAGGTGTTGAAAAGAGGACTAAACTATTTTTTGGGAGAAATTTTAAATATGGTTTTTTGAATAAAAATTCATCTGTTTTAAGAGAAATTGTCCCTTTTTTGAATAAACATGCAAATATTTGGTCAAGAATAAAATAATTTTATTAAAAAGTAAAAATTTCATTTTTTATGCAAGTACAACTTTTCCGTTAAAAATTAATTTTCTTTGCCTGAGTGTTAAACTATTTTGTTTGAAAGGTTTGCATCACTCTCTCGAGTTTTTTATTTTTATTTTTTTTATTTATATTTTAATTTTAAAATTCATTTCTTTTGTTGAAAGAATTAATATTTCTATGAAATTTTTGTTCGGGAGTTCTGGAATTTGATTAAAACAACTACGTTTTAAAGTTGAACGACTTTATTTAAAATTAAAAAAAAAAACATTTTCTTTATTTCTTAAAAATTCAAATTTTTGGTTAAAAATTATTGAATTTTTGTAAAGATTCTTCTTTTTGGTAGTAAATTAACTTTTTTTCGTTGAAAATGAAACTTTTTGGTTGAAAATTCTTGAATTTTGTTTAAAAAAAAATTTTTTGTAGAAAAAGTTTTTTCAAAAAAGGCCCATGGCCTTGGTTGAAAATGTAATTGTTTAGTTGGAAAGTCATTTTTTTAAAATAATTTTTTAACTGAAAATGTAACTTCCATTTTTTAAGATTGATCTTTTTTAGTCGCAAAATTCCCTTTTTTTGATAAAAAATTTACCTGACTTTAACTTTCATTCTTGTTAGTTCAAAATGCATCAGTTTCGTGGAAAATAAATTTTTTTATAAAAAGTCATATCTGCGTTTAAAATTTTAAATTTTTGAAGAAAAAATTTGTCTTTTTACTTGAAGGTTCAACGATTCATTTTTGGTTTAAAAAATATTTTTTTGTATAAATTTCATCATTTTTGATTGAATTATAAACTATGACGCTTTTTGTATGAAATTTATCTTCTTAGTTTGGAAATTAAACTATTATGTTAAAAACCTAATTATTTTGTTAAAAACTCAAGTATTTTGTTAAAAGCCATTTCGATATTAGAAAATACATTTTTTTGTTAAAAAGAAATTGATATATTTAAAAACTTTAAATTTGTATCTGAAATACTTTTTCGTTCCGTTACCAAAAGATTCTCTGTTAAAAGTGTTACAAAATTAAATTTATGGTTCTGGCATTTTATTGATCAAGGAAATGCGAAAATAGTCTAAGACAAATCAGAGAATTTTCAAAATAAAAAAAAAATGGTTGAAAACTAAAAACTACGTACAGTAAGAGGAGGGGGGGGGGGGGGGAATATTTTTTCTACAGTTTGGGAGCGGGTTTTATGGAGAGTCTATACTCCGTTAGGTAATTTAATTACGGTACCTTATGTATAAAATATTTAAAAAATTTAAGTCTAAATAGTAAAATAAAGTATTTATAAATAAAAAAGTATTTAATTGTAATTAATTACAAATCTATGAACATCATGCTTTTGATGACACCATTAATTTTTTCTTTTTTTTTGTTCGCACCCGATTCATCATATTTTTAAAATGTCACAGAATATATGTTTAGGCTATTTAATCATAAGAAGTTATGGTCAGAAGATTTTGACTCATAATGGATTTATTTTGCGAAAAGAGAAAGCAATTTTTTTACCTTTTGTGGTCTCGTTATTTATGACTATGCAATGACTATGCACGAAATCTTAAACCGCGTGGACGTCGTGTGAAAAAAAGTAAAAATAATTTTATTCATTTACTTTTTACTCAGATAATTTTTTTTTAATTATTATTTAAACTAAATATACAAACGCAATTTATTTCTCGTTTTCTATATTCTAAAGTTTAAAAGCGATATAGTATTGCCTTTGGCATGGTGGACTGAACAAAAAAATCATAGCCGAGGACTAGTTTGGTTATCAAGAATTTTAATTAATTATTGAAACCATATCGCAGACACAGAAATTATTGCTATCAGCATCACTTTCGCGAAATTTATCGCCACACTTTTTCCATCCTCGGTTATGAATTATTTTTTGGTATTCACCATGCCAAAGGTAATAATATAGCGCTTTTAAAATTTATAATATAGAAAGCGAGACAATAAATTGCGTTTGTATATTTAGTATGAGTAATCATTTTTAAGAAAATCATCCGAGTAAAAAATAAATGTTTAAAATTATTTTAATCTTTTTGCTTTCCCTGCAGTAAATGATAGTCTTCTGTAAACTAAAAAATTATAGAGAGAAAAGTATTTTGCACTTAAACTTGCTGACGGCAACTTTGAGAAAACCATGAATTTACCTAAAAATATTTCCTCAGACCTTGATTGATGGATTGAAAAAATTCAAAAGTAGTCAGAATAGTCATAAAAGTCAGAGATCTTCTCTGATGCTTCATTATCTAGTTGGGGGATTTCTTGCAATAAAAGCGAATCACGTTGATGGTGGACTCATAAAGAGAGAAGAAGAGCATGCTAATTTTTTGGAACTGAAGGCTGCATTTTATGGCCTAATGTGTTTTGCAACAAATCTTCGATCACGGGAAGTAATACTATAAATAGATAAAACCATTGCTATTTCCTATATGAATAGAATGGGTAGCGGTAGATTTCCTAAATTAACTAACTTGTGTAGTTGTGGTTCCAAACTAGCCAATATAACTGTGGTTTCCCGTGTTTAATAGTTTGCTCACAACTAAACCAATTATACTCAAAGAGAGAAATAAATGAATTAACATTACGTTTTAGGAAACAACATCCGATTACCCTGGTTGCCGGGAACTTATCCGGCAATCGTTTGAACTGAAGGGAATCTACCAGGAAGCTTCTTCGATGATTTTCGCATCTTTAACCTCGAGTAAAATCAAACATTACGAAAAACCAATACGTTTATTGTAGTTGTTTTGCAAACGAGAAGATATTTCACATTTCGAAGCTTGAATTTTAAAAATAATTTAATGTTTACCGATAAATTTAAATGTGTTAATGCGTACGGAAGCTTCAATACATATATATAACGATTATGTCTGGGAACCAATAACTGGTTCAAATTTTAAACAAAATCAGTTTAGATAACGTAAAAGAGCTCAATCAAATTATTTAGGTTAAAAGCACACTTAACGGCTACGAAAAATATGCGCCTGGTAGATTAAAAAAGACTTATGGTTAATTTTAAGAAACCTCATGGTGTAGCAACATCGCAAACGATTAGCCGTTGTAGCCAAAATTTACAGATTTTTTCGCATTTTTATAATCTAGCATTGTCCGCAAATTCAAATTTCGCATCCGTCTTACTAAATGGTACACAAGCAGAGAATCCTCATAAGCAATCGAGTGTAATAAATTAATTTGTCGCTTGTGTTGCAGAAATTACATTTTACTTCTGAATAAAAATATTTTACTCGCAACAGGGAATATTCTTTAACCAACTACAATATTTGAACAAGAGCATGAGGCGATGTAGTGTAATTGAAAAATCAAAGGAACTTACTTGTAAGTGAAGTTCGATTTCAATTATAGGAATTGTCTTGTCCGAATAGGTCAACTCCCCCCCACCTCCACAAAGAAAATGTTCCCATCCTTAGATTTAAAAAATGTGGATTGTACCGAGGAACTAATGTTACTACAATATTTGACCCATTCGTTGATTTTTCTGTGTTAAAAGTAATCAAATCAGTTTGAATTTCCACATCACATACACTTTTTTCAGCATAAGTGTATTTAACCACAGTTTTATTGTCAAAAACATTTTCATAAAATGCACTATCTTCTTCATTGCTGACTTGATATCGTTGATCAACAACTTCATTAAAGTTACTACCTTTATCTTGATGCTCCACATGTAAACGAAGTTTTTTAACAATCACTTCTTCTGTTTGTTTTTGTCATTCTAGGCTTTAAAAAACATTCATGCCTGAAAATAAAGAATTACTTATTAATAAACGAATTAGCAATACACAAAAATTATATACTCATACCTCGTGACTGCTTGATTTTCTTTAATTTCATTTTGACATTTAGGAGAAAATATCGTTGGGATGTAGCTAAGGGCTTAAAAGAGAATTATTTGCTGCAGATAACGTGATTTGGTTTTAAAATCCATTTGGGTCCATCTGGACTAGAAAAAAACACACTCAAGATATTGTTTTGGAACAAGCAGCTGATACAATTATAGGTTAATGTATCTTACGGATGTCGACGCGCAGCATCAATCCAATACTCATTTTGATTTTCTTTATGCTTGTGACCAGGAAATTTATAAAATTCACAAGTACATGTTTTGTGTGAATTATTAAAACCGTATACACAACAAACCATTATAAAATCACTAAAAGATTAATGTTTCTAACAACAGTAATATTAAAACTATACGCTATATAAAAAACGTATCTGCACTTTGTCGCTGCTATGAACGCTTCGATGGTCCGCTTTATTCCCTCTACCATTTCGCAGGAGGCCAATATACCACGTCACAATACTCAAATGCAGAAATTGTTATTATTTCTAATTTTTAATTTAGTTTTTACGAATAAAAAAAAACTAGACTAATGATTTGTAGGTTTCGACAAAAATCATAAGGATTTTAAGCTTAAGGATTTTAAGATTTAAGGATTTTAAGGATTTTAAGTATTTTTAAGCACTGCGAATATTCGTCCACAGACTTTTTGACTCTTTCAATAAACTGATCGCAAATTTTTTTAAACACTTGAAATAATGAGCTTCTATCTAAAACAGCTAGTTAAGGAACAGCACCAACATGCAGCCATTTTTCGACAGAAAATTAATTTTTTTGTTCAAAATTCTGAAATTCGTATTGAAACTTCATCTTTTTTGGTATTAAATTAATCGTTTTGATTAAAAATTAATCTTGTTTAGTTGCAGATTCCAATTTTTATTTTATTTTTTTTTTTATTTTGTTGAATATATTTTTTCGGTAGAAAATTAATATTTTTGGTTAAAAATTTAAAAAATAGGATTCAAAGTAGAGTAACATTTTTAAATTCAAGTTTTTGATTGAGAATTCTTGAATTTTATTGAAAGTTTTTCTTTTCTGGTAGAAAATTAATTTTAAAAAAGGTTGAAGCTCTTAAGGGATTGAAAAAAATTCTTAAGAAATATGATCAAGTTCTTAATGACTTTTTTTCGTAAAAAGGTCAAAAACTCTAATAATTTTTAAATATATTTAGAAGTTTCTGCTGGTTTTTGAAGATTTCAAAAAGATGTCAAAGCTTTCAGAAAAAAAACATCGAAATTTTTTTAAAAAATTTACTAAATTGGACATCAAGATATTGAATAATTTTTTTTTTATCAGATCTCAAAGTTTTCCAAATGTGCCACAAAATAGTTTAACTGTCTACGAGTAAAAAGAAATTTCGATACAAAATTTAGTTATATTTTTAGTTTGAAAAATTAATTTACAGTTTAAAAAACTAATTATCAACCAAATAAATAAATTTTCAACCACAAAAAATATTTTGTTACTAAAAAAAATGTGAACAAAACATATGAATTTTCAATGTAAAAAGATAATTTTTTTAAACAAATAAAATAATATTATAACGAGATGATTGTAAGGATTTGATGATTTTAAATAAAATTCAATTTTTTTAACTTATTCTTAACCAACAAAAAATATGTCAATCAAAAAGATTAATTTTCCATATTTCCATATTCAGTGAAATTTTAATCCTCTAATCTCTGATAGTTGAAGTTTTAACGAAAAAATATTAGTTTAATTTTTACGAAAAAATAGTATTCATTTTTCCACAAATTCTTATTTTTTTATATTTTCAATATTATTTTTCACGAATAAAACAAAAAATACGCGTCCTTTCAAAACCTTCGTAACCTCATGCATATATTGGACCAAAAAATGGAATCTTAAATTTTTCATTATTTGTGTACAATAAAAATTTTAATTTTCTATTTGTCGAGAAAATCCAAAAAAAAATTTAGATAATCTTGAAGGTTTTTCAGAAAGCAATATTCTTCTTCTCTTGACTTTTTTCATATCGTGCGTTGTATGACTTGAAATTTTGGTTTTCGATTGATTTTTACAATTTTGAAAAAGCTATATACTTTTTCTATATACTATATATTCATTTTCTCAAAAAAAGTCATTAGGGTAATTTGTTCGTCTTTTTGAATAATATAAATATCCGTGTATAGAACTTTCAAATTCAGAAAAAAGTGATCTCAAAAAATTTTCAAAATGCGCTCATTTTTGGACTTTTTATCCAAAATGGCTGGCACTTTAAAATATCATACCCTCTGTTTTCTCTTTTTCGCACAATAATCAGATTCAAACTGGAATACGCGTCTGTCTTCTGGTCAACGCGCTTGAAAAAATACATCAACGCCATCGGGGCATATCAAAGACGTTTTCTAAAATACTTCGCGTGGAAAGAGGATAATTCCTATCCTCTTTGTGGTTCAGATCACGAAGCCCTGAGAAGTAGATTTCAGGTATGGTCACTGACTGCCCCGAAATCTGGGAAATGATACCATTTCACGAACAAAGGGTCGAAACTCGAGCAACAGCTACGGTTTTTTACTTACCAAAAATACTATCTACGCTTTATCACTATTTGAATTCTCTAGTATTGTACAAAAACTTATGTTACAAGTAAATAATTTGTAAAACTTAAAATTATAACAATATCTGCGTGATCAGGTTAGGCAAATTATAATTAAGATGCTACACTATGTACATATTATAGCCCTCTAATTAGTTCTCCAGAACTGTTAGGTTTTCTGGTTTCCGAATAAAATAAATAAATAAAACAACCAATTCTATGAGCGAACCTCAGCAACAGCAATGGGATCTCCAATCTCACCTGTAATAGCCAACATCTTTATGGAACATCTTGAAACCAAAATCTTCAAACAATTCAAGCCTAAACCGGAATGTTAGCTCCGTTACGTGGATGACACTTTTGTCATCTGGCGACATGAACTAAATGAACTGAATATGTTTGTCGATTTAATCAATTAATTACATCCTAATATCCAGTTCACCATGGATATGGAACAAAACGGAAAATTGCCGTTCTTGGACGTAATAGTTTACCAAAAATTGAATAATACATTAGGACATGAAGGACAATCGGTCATCACCTCCCTTGTATACAGAGCTGTCTCCATAACCGATAAAGGTAATTTAAAAAAGGAATTACATAACATTAAACAAATCCTAAAACAGAACGAATGCAGAATGAAACAAATTAATAAAATAATAAGAAAATACACCTAAAAAACAGTTTAACACAACCTAATAAAGAAAAAGACAAAAACGACCAGCGTCCTACCCAAGAAACGTAAATTTCAAACCATATTTAAACCTGAACATCATATAGAAACAGAACATAACATTTTATTTTACAAAACAACCGTCATCGCAAAAACACACAATATTTGTACAAGAAAACATAAAGAAGCAATCGAAATCTTAAAGCGAGCTATTAACACCAATAGGGAAAACGGTTCTAATACCAATCCGATTTTGGCTTTTCGTCCTCTTGGATTTTGTAAATAAGATTTGATTAGCCAACCAGGTGCTTACAGTCTCCATGGTAAGGCGTTTTAACTAATCACAGGCATCGTAAAGAGTATGCATTAACATAACCTGATACCTCAGTTTCAGGTCAGCCCTGAAGAAGAGAACTGCAATGTTCACGAAACTTCGGCAAAATTTGTAGTTTTGTATACGATTGAAACCCGAAGTACCTCTTTTATCAAAAAAAATAAAATATTAGAAACATACTTGCAGCTGAATAAACAAGCTATTCGGTCTTACCAGAAAAGATGAATATAATGTCAGAAAAGTAAAATTTTCATTCAAATTCGAGGATTCTCAACCAAAAAGTTTAATTTTTAAAAACGATAGAAGAAGATACAAAATTAACAAAATCCAAGAATTGTAAACCAAACAGTTAAAGCTTAAACCAGAAAATAAGAATCTTTAAACAAAAACATTAATTTACTACCACAAGTAACGATTTTTTTTTAAATCCATGAACTCTCAACAAATAGTTAAAGTTTTCTTAAAAATTCATATGATTATTTTGAATAATTTTTTATTTAAAAAAATTAATGTTTACAAAATCCAAGAAATTTTTTAGTTGAAAATGACTCTTGCTATTTGACGTTTTGTTTTTAATAAATAGAAGGAAAGAAGAAATATTGCTGATCTCAGATCTCAAAATTTTCCAAATTTGCTATATTTACTGCCAGTTTATAAAATAAAAGTTCAAATGTTATTTTTTATATATTTCTGTCTCATGTAAATTGCAGACTGAATCTTTCGTAAAAGTTTATAATTATTAATTTTATCTTTGGCCGATAAAAGTACATTTTTATCATTTCTGCATGACTCAAAATATTAAGTAGTCTAAAAAATTCATTTTTGAATAAAAAACCTTATATTTTTGAAGAGTCAAAAATTAACATTAATGTCGTTCCTTTCTGTCCTCAATAGATGTAAAAAAAATTTAATCATTTTTATCCAGAAATCGAAAACTTCTAATCAAACAGATGAGTTTTTAAATTTAAAAAGACAAGTTTTTATTAAAAAATTAAATTTTCACCTAAAACAGATTTCAGGTTCAATTTTTAACCATAAAAGGTCAATTATCTGGCAAAAAAATTTCAGTTCGAAAAATTAATCTCCAGTTTGAAAAATAATTATCAACCAAATAAATAAATTTTAAACCACAAAAAAAAAATTTTTTTAGAAACATAAAATTTGAACAATATATATGAATTTTCAATTTAAAAATATAATTTAACAGCAAAACATAAAACAATTTTTTAATAGAAAATTAGTAGTTAAATTTTTAAGAAAAAAATAGTAATCGAATTTTTAACGAAAAAAGTGTATTACTCACCATGGATGAAAAACCCTCAATAAAATAGAGAAATTTTTAATTTTAGTATGCAGTAGAATTACAGAAGATTGATGTTCAAACAAACATGATAAAATGAAACTCTTAGTTCAAAATTTAATTTTAAATAAAAAAAATTAATTCTTAAGCCCAAACTATAAATTTCGAACCATAAATCTTACATTTTTAACAGAAAAGATTTTTTTCAATACATAAATTTGGAACCAAATATTTAAATATTCAACTCAAGAATATAAATTTTTAACAAGCATAGATTAGTTAAATTTACTGGCAATAACATAATTTTTTTAAATTTAACAAAATAGTTAAATTTAAAGAAAAAGAGGAGATTTTTCAATGCATTTAAACTATGCAAAATAATTTTCAAATTCACTTTTTTAAAGGGTAGTAGTTTTTATGTTATTATTAAAAAACAAAAAAGTAAAAAATCAAGTTTTAAAAGAAAGAAACAAACTAGAAAAAAAATTATTAAATAAAAGTTGGTTACCCAAAAAAAGGTTACAAATTTTCTTTCAGTCATGTTTCAATGGAGTGAGTATAATAATTTTTTTTGTACAAACGACACAAGAGATAAATGCTTTAATTACGCATTTGTAGACATAAAATTCGTTTTTTAGATTTCTCCTTTTCCAATTAGGATCTTTATGATAATTTCAGAAGAATTAATCATTTTTTATTCAATTTTATCATTTTTTAACTAATTTTGAATGTTTTATTTCAAAAATTTTAATTATGATATAATTCACAAAATAACAAAGTTTAATCATTTTTGTAGATTTGAAATTAAAGTTTATTATTTAAAAGATATCTAATTATTATAATGTTATAAACCAATTAATTAACAAAAGTCATTTTTTTGTGATTTGTAATGATTAGCTAATTTGACCCATAGCATTTTGCCAATTATTTAAACCTTTTTTATTAACAAATATCCGCTGACCCCAATTAAAAAAATTCAGCTATTTCCTGATTCTTCCAAATTTTGATATTGGCTTCAAATCTTTCTTAGATCAAATATTTCACCTACTGAAGAAAAGCGACTATTTTTTGGGGGCATATTAAATCTTTTGTCATTGTTTACATTTCCATAGAAAAATTTCGGACTACTCCAGTTTTGTTGAATTCAGCAAATAAGAAAAAAGTTTAGGCATATGATCAACAATTTTTCTCCTTAAGCATGATATTGTCACATCTCTGCTGACACCAATTTTTTCAAAAATTAGTTTACAATTTTATGTCTTTGCAAATGTTCAGAAGAAAAAAAATAATTACTGCTTTTCTTTTCTTGTTATTTGGGGATTTGCTTAATTTCATCCGTAAGTTTAAGATAATATTATAATCAATATTTATAATCAGTTTTACGTGTTAGGGGAATTTTATTAATCGCGTAAAATTCAGAGATTTAAAAAAAATTTGAAATGGGTCTTTGAACATCACTAGTCAAGGAAAATGAAAAATGCCTGAGAAAAAATTGAAAAAATTGAAGAAAAAAAAATTGCGGTCACCATGATACTATTTTCTTGTTAGTAATTTAATTGCCTTGTATTTATATTTTTTTGCTTTTGACTCTTCCTACAGATTAGCTTTTTAGTTATAAATTTTTTTTTGAAAATGCAGCAATTTTGTTAAAATGCCATCCTTTTTTGTTAAAATATAACATTTTTGGGCTGAAAATTCAACTATTTTAGTAATTTTTTTTTCTTAATAATATTTTTGTACCGAAAACTCACCTCTAATGTTTCCTGGATAAGAATCTTACTTTTTTCGAAGATTTATCTGTTTAATCTGAAATTCCATATATTTTAGTAGAAATCGCACCTTCGTTGAATAAAAATGCATTATTTTCATTAAAAATTTATATTTTTTTTAAATTTAACTAATTTTGTTGAAAATTCGCGTTTTCTCTTAAATTATTTTTTTATATTTGATATTTTAATGTTGAAAAGTCAAACTGAAATATCTTTTGGATTATAATTTACCCTAAGTATTACCTAAAAAAAAAATTTACGAAAGTTAGAAACAAATTTTGAATAATCAAAAAATCCAATTTTCTCGAAAATAGCTTTACCGATCATGATAGTCAAAATATCTGTTATAGAGGGTACTAAGAGAGTTCTGAAAAAAATTCAATAACAAATTCTGTTGATTATAAGAGGATAAAAAAAAATTATTAAAATTTTAAATAATTCTTTTAAAAGAAAGTACTGCTGGAACACCATCCATTTTTCTTCTATGTCATACTCAAATTCAAGGCATCAATATATATTTTTGCAGAAATTATCAAAGCATTACTTCAAATGTATGTATGTATGTATGTATGCAATTCAATAAGAATGAGGGGCCAACCTAATTTTTAGCTTATGACGCAGTAAGTTATACTCAATGGTATAATAAAATTCAGATGCAACAGCATTATTCGACTGAAAATAAATTTTATCGTGAATTCCACAGTCATAGTGTCCATCGATTATAAGTAGATAGAAAAATACTTCTATTTGTTTACTGCCGACATTCGTCAAACTAATTTCATGTGTGCCCAGGATGCACCACGTGGAGTTCACCATTCAGATTATCATCCCTTAATTTATTTACACTATATACAAATCAATACATACTGTATTAATAACTTAACAAAACATATATAAACTATATACATTATTATATACAGAATATTCATTCTTTCATCGAAGAAAACAGTGACAATGACTAATACGCAGCTTTAAAATAATATACATATGTTTTGTGCATATTGTAATGTATTAAATTTATATTTCGCGCCAGGAAATATGAGGGATCTTTTCTAGCGTATTACCAATAATGATTGTAATTTGGTTCCCGCTAAAATCACGAAAAACGCGGGTTCAACAGAATTTTGTAATTGGATAACAAATCAACGCGTAATTATCCTTAGTTGAAATGGGCGGAGCCTATAGCTTTTCTTGTTCGCGAAAACGAATCGCCTCCTCATTAGCATTCTAAACAGTTGTCGATATCATTTGAGACATTCTCGTAGAAACTTAGAACCAGCACCACGCAGGGTTGAGCTGTGGCTTGCGTCAAAACAGTGTGGTGCTAGCTATTTATGAATTTCTTTGGCTAATTTTATTTGGCATTTTGCTTATTGTGTCCAATCCACTCTCTTCGCATTTAATCGTCTGGCCGCCGAAGAAATGTGAGAGAAGCTATTTCACAATTTGATCACTTATATTTAAATTCATCCACGTGAACCATGATCCACCCAATTATCGGGTCGATATTTATATGGAATCCTTTGACACCAAGCAACAAACTCGACAATACTCAGCGCCAATCACAACGAGAACGTCTCTTCAAAAACCCTAGATGAGTACTTTTTTTGTCAAACCACAAGTCACATTTTAACTTTATTGTTTTGTGCTTATTTTTTAAATGTTATGATTTTAACCGACTTTAATTTTATGGAATGTTATAGTATGTCTGCGTGCGTGTGATATTTTATCCGTTACTATTTAATTTTAAATCGGTCGTATAGCGTCTTTTGTTCTATGACCTCTAACTAATTTTAAATACAATGACTTTTATGAATTTTAGTAGCATTTAACGAAGATTATTTATCACCATTTTATTTCTCAACTCCTCTATGCTCGCCATACTTAAAATTTAAAATTATTATAAAAAGAGAAAAAAAGGAAAGAAATATATAACGGGATATGAACTAAAGTTATAGACTGAATTGAGATAAGTTTGAATTAATATAATGCAGGAAAAAATCCGTTACAATATAAAGTGTATATATGTAAATTGTTGGGTATCGTGTGTGTATATACTGCATATATGTTTTGTTAAGTTATTAATACAGTATGTATATAATTGTATATAATGTAAATAAAGTAAAGGATGATAAACTGACTGGCGACCTCCACGTGATGCATTCTGGGCAAACATGAAATTAGTTTGGCGAATGTCAGCAATAAACAAAAAGAAGTATTTTTCTATATACTTATAATCGATGGACACTATGACTGGGTAATTCACGATTATATTTGTTTTCAGTCGAATAATACTGCTGCATCTGAATTTTATTACACCATTGCGTATAACTTACTGCGTCATAAGCTAAAAACTAAGTTAGCCCCTCATTCTCATTGAATGGCATACAAGTGAGGGGCCAAAAAGTAGTGTTTATTTTTTTAAACTATGAAGTAATGCTTTGATCATTTCCGCAAAAATATATATTGATGCCTTGAATGTAAGCATCGTCTAGAACGAAAATTGTTAATGTTCCAGAAGTACTTCCTTTTAATTAAAAGAATTATTTAAAAATTTTAATAATTTTTTTATCCCCTTATAATCAACAGAATTGGTTATTGAATTTTTTTCTGAACTCCCTTAGTACCCTCTAAAACATATATTTTGACCATCATGATCGGTATGGCCGTTTTCTAGAAAATTGCACCCAGACCATGCTTCTCCGGCTACGGCCTTTATTTGTACCACTTTCTTGTCGAAGATTTGTATGTTTTGTCATAACTCATCTTTTTGGTTAAAAGCATAACTATTTTGTTGCAAACCTATAATAATTAATTTAAATTTTAACTGTCGTAGTTGAAAGTTGAAATACTTGTTGTAATTACATTTTGTTAATTCAATACTTGAATTTTCAACTCAAAATTGTGTAATCAATTTTTTAGCTATAAAAATTAATTTAAAAGGGAAAGAAATTTTTTTTAACAAAATTGTTTGAGCTTCCATTAAAAAAATTAATCAATTTTTGACAAAAGAATAAACTTTTAAGAATGTTCAACATTCTACCAAGGGGCTGAAGTTCAAATCAAAAAATAAATTTCCCACCAGATAAAAGAGTTTGTTACAAGATAATTCTGTACCAAAAATATCAGAATTAAATTTTACAGGGTGAGAAGGAAAACTGTTTTATAAAATAAGGGGAAAAAATAATTCTGTAAGAGAGGAAAAAATTGTTTCAAAATTGTTTCAAAATAATTTTTTTAAAAATTAATAATTATTTATTTGATCGAATATTATTATTTATAAATGACCTACTGAATGAAATATATATTTAAGAAAATATGTAAGTACGTTGAAAGAAACAAAACAAAAATTATTAGCAGATTTTACTTTTGATAAAAATAATGATATTGCAATTTCTTAACATTTGAGAGTAGGCTAAATTCACAAAATAATTGTTTTTTATTTCATAATATTAAGGGCATAACCAATTTAAAATTTGAGAATAAAAAATTTTCGTTTTAAAATAATTTTCAACTAATTTTCAGATCATTTTCGGTTTAACAACTTTTGTCAGTTCATTTTTCTAGTCAGTTATTTCTTGTTTCCAAAATTTAAAAAAGAATTTTAATAATAATTTTTTTGATAAATCGAAAATGTACTTATACCATCTAAAAATTCTTAGTAACAAATCTATGTATACTTTTTGGGTGATAATATTTTTTTTTTTCGTGCCTTGTTTCGTTTTTGAAAAAATTTAATTATTTTATTTATGATATCATTTTTTGCGATTAAAAGATTTTGATAGTATTTTTGAGGATTTTAGGGGTTTTTTTCTGTTAAAAACTTAAGGTTCCTCGTTTAAAATTCATTTCTTGGGTTTCAAAATTAATTTTTTTATTTAAAATAACTTTTTTCGTTCAAAATTCAACTACTATTTTTCCATTAAATTTTCAACTATTAGATATTAGAGGATTTAAATTTCATTGAATATGAAACTATGGAAAAATAAACTTTTTGGTTTAAAATGTATTTATTTGGTTAAGAATAAGTTTTTTCATAGAATTTCGATTAAATTCCTTAAATCTTTTGAATCATTCTCGTTAGAAATATATTTTATTATTTTAAAAGCATTTTTCTTTTACTTGCAAATAGGTTCTATGTTTTGCTGTTAATTTATCTTTTTAATTAAAAATTAATTTATTTTGTTCAAATTTTTTTTTTGTGGCTGAAAATTTATTTATTTGGTTGACAATTACTTTTTTAAAGTGAACATTAAATTTTTACACTAAAAATTCAATTAATTGCAAATTCGACTGCTTTATTGAAATTTTATTTTATTCGTTGGAAATTATTTGTAAAATTTTTTTTAAATATTATTTTTTTAACATTTTTTTTATATTCTCATCAATTATGATAGAGAAAGTATTAGAATTTTCGACAATTTGACACCTCAGTTTTTTAACGGATCTCCACTTTTTGAGACCCTCTGAATTCGAAAATCAAGTTTTTACGATGGTGTTTGCCTGTCTGTCAAAAGTTCAAAAGTTAGATTTTTTTATTAAAAATTAATTCCATTAACTAAAAATGCCTTAGGAGTTAAACAATTTTAATTTTTTAATTTTGAAAATTTTTAATTTGCAGGAGTTGTGAATTTTTGAGGTATAAATTGCAACTTAACACTTAATAATTTAGAAAAGATTCTAAATTAATTTAAATTTTGAAATGATTTCAAATAATTACAAAAGATTTCTATTTTTTTTAAATAATTACAAAACATTTAGCTGTTTTTTAAAAATTGTGAAAGTTTTTATATGAACGGCAAATTTTTCTTACGTTTTCTAAGAAAATTGAATTTTCATTTTGAAAAATTAATTTGAAGGAATTATTTGAAAAGATTTTAAAAGTTACCCAACACTGTGAAAAAGAATGTGAGAAATTTTTAGGCAATTTTCTTAATTTTGCAGATAGTTGAACTCTCTACCAAAATATTTCAATTTTCAATGAAAAAAAGTTGATTTTTAAATAAAAAATAGGATACTTGAATTTTCATTTGAAAAGAATTATTCTCAAAAAAAACAACATTTCCAATCGAATTTTTGAGTTTTCAACAGAAAATTTAATTTTTGACCAAATAGTTTATTTTTCTGTCAGAAATCAAAGAATTTAATTTTTGAGCCAGAAAGACAAATTTTCGACTAAAAATAGGATACTTTAATTTTTAGTTCAAAAAAGTAATTTGAAAAACAAAACATATTTTCAATTTAAAAAGTTGAATTCACAAAAGAAAATTTTATTTATAACCACATACTTGAACATTTTACCAAAACATTTGAATTTTAAACACAGCAGAATTAAACTTAAAACAAAAATAGGATCGTTAAATTTTCAGTTAAGAAAGAATTGATTTTAAAAAATTCTTTCATTCAAATTTTTTAATTTTCAATATAAAATTTAATTTTTAACCAAATAATTGAACTCCCTACCAAAATATTTAAATTTTGATAAGAAAGGTTAAATTTTAAATGAAAAAATAGGATACTTAAATTTTCGTTTAAAAAAAATTATTTTCATTTAAAAAAAACCATTTTCAATCGAATTGTTGAATTTTCAACAGAAAATTAAATATTTGACCAAATAGTTTATTTTTTTGTCAGAAACGAAAGAATTTAATTTGTAAGCCAGAAAGACGAATTTTCCACTAAAAATAGGATACTTAAATTTTCAGTTCAAAAAAGTAATTTAAAAAACAAAACAAATTTTTAATGAAAAAAGTTGAATTCTCAGAAGAAAATTTAATTTTTAACCAAATAGTTGAACATTTTACCAAAATGATTGAATTTCCAAGACAGATAAATGAATTTTGAACCAAAAATAGGATAATTAAATTTTGGTCTACTTTTTCAACATTGATTATTGCTTAAAAGGATTTTCTTTTGGAGTTATGCTAAAAAATTGCGGTTTTTTAAAAACATTTCCAGCTTTTCTATGATTTTTTAGTTAAAAGAAAATAATAAATATCAATAACAATACTGGTTTAAACCAAAGCAAATTAAACAATTTCAAAAAAAAAGAGAAACTTTCTAAAAATGATCTGAGAGAAAATTGTTACAAAAAATTATAAATTGTTTAAATAATTATGTTTCTTAACTTTCATTAATTATTTGTACAATTTAAATAAAAAGTAGACAAATACTTTATAATTTTATAATTTAAAAGAAGGAGAACCATTTAATATTATCATCGGAAAAGATAATTATAAACAATAATCATTTGTCTACAAATTTCGTTTGCTAACTTGCAATAATTTTGACCTCACTAAAACTGCAACGTTTTAACTTAAATTCTAACAGAAAACTTCTAACAACAATGATAGTTTGCTTAAACAATTTACGTAAGAAATATAATTAACAGCAGAATACGGCATTGTATTACCTATATGTATTCTAACGGTTTTTTCGCCTATTTTTATTTTTAAATTATTATCTTCTAGAACGTCTAGGATTTCATATAGACCTTTTCAGCTGGGATCAAGTTTGTTTCTTTTGCTGTTGTTTAAAACTTTAACTTGTTGTTTCTTTAAGTATATAGGATGTCGTTTCGTTATACTACATTCGAGTCTCTTTTTTGTTTTTTCTTTTTCAAATTCTATCCTTTGTCTTGCTTTTTGAATGTTGCTTTCATGTTTCCTTTTCCATTTTCGAATCAAGTCTTTTATTGTTAAATTTGGGACATTGGGGATGGTTGATGGAAGATTATGTTCTCTTCCAAACGTTAATTCATATGGAGAGAAACCTGTTATCTCACTTCTCATGGTATTTGTTACAAAGTTTATGTATTTTAAATTCTCGTCCCATTCTCTCGAATTCTCTGCACAGGATGTTTTTATTAAATTTATCAGGGTCGAGTGCATGCGTTCTATGTTGCCGTTTACTTAAGGGTGAAAAGCTGTGGTTTTGATATGTTTAATACTTAATGCATCCTCCGACATAATTGAGCAAAGGTCTAATGGAGGCACTCAGGGAGGTCGGAGACGGAGAAACTCTGAAGTTGGCTTAAAAAGGAAATGGGGAAAAATTAAAGGAAATCGAGAGTAATCTCGCTAAGGGCATTAGAACAAAAAAAAGATCAAGAGATTCAACGGGATTGGGTAAGGGTAGAAGAATCTTCTTACTGTCAATTGTACAGGACGTGGAAAATAGAAGTAGGGAGAGAGGAGTATTGGCGGGACAAGAAAGTAGGCTATAAGGACAAGAACCAGTGGGCTAGACTGAGATGTGGCAATGTAGGTAAAGCAGGAAAAAAGGGTTTCAAAGAGACAGGATGTAGGCTATGTGCAGAGGAGGAAGAGAACATGGAACACATTTGGAGGTGCAGGAAAGCTAAGGAAAAAATTGAGAAGAAATGGGTGGATGAAGTAGAGAAATGGGTTATAGGTATAGACCCAATTAGATAGGTATGGAACCAATTTACTAGAAAAGATATGTAGCACATTGTCGGTTAAACTGAATATCAGTCTCTGCAGATATGCGAGACAATTTAAAAAATTATTCAAAGAAGTAAGCTAGGGAGTGATGGAATAGGAGATTATAAGCGTCGAGTGAAAGAAAAAGACTGTAAACCTACTTTAGCAACAATATTGTAAATTAATCTTAGAGTTAAGAGAAACAATTTATATAAAATGATTGTAGGGATAATAAGCGGGGACTTATAGGTATTACTAAGAAGGTAGAAAGGTAGTATATGTAAAAGTCCAAGGAGGATATTTCTATTGCGGGGAGTTTGTCTTCCAGTGGCTGTTCATCCGCTATACCCGCGTTTTCCATACATTCCTTTAATCAAACAATTCGCGAATTTATTTTCTTTACCTTTGACCTACTCGATTTCATATTTGTATTCTTCCATACGTAAACGCCAACGTAACAGTCTGGAGCTCGGGTCTTTAACATTGTG
>JAAAKG020026568.1:0-14636 GCA_010014905.2 Druon quercuslanigerum | reverse complement strand
ACTCTTGCGACCCAGGTTGCTGATCAATCTCTCTAACAATCACCCCAGGCGAAGAGCTTAACAGAGCCACTCGGGAACATTAGTATTCTAGTTTATTCGTTCGAAGCGTCACTATAATTTCATAAAATTGGTTATTGTAGAAGACTTTATCTTATTGAAGATTTTCTCTTTTCTGTAGAAAAGAAGAGAGGATATAATAAGCCCAAGCCTGGTATTCTATTGTGATGCTAGCTTTATACCGTAATTGTTTTAATTTTTTACCGTTTTTAATTTGTACTAGATATTAAAAATTGTTTAATTAGAAATACTTTGAACTAAAAATTTTTCATTCAGTTATTCAATTAAAAATTCGTAGAAAAATATTTTAAAACATGCAAGGAGCTATTAAAAACCTAGAAACAACACTCTTTTGACCCAGGTCGCTGATCAATCTCTCTAGCAATCACCCAAGGCGAAAAGCTTCACATAGTCACCACTCAAATCTCTCCAATCGGGCCTATTAGTATCCTGATTTTTTCGTTTAAAGAATCCAAATAATTTCGTAAAATTTGTTTTTGTAGAAGATTTTATCTTAATGAAGATGTTCTCTTTTCTGCAGAAAAGAAGAGAGGATATAATGAGACTAAGCCTGTTTTTCTATTGTGTTGCGAGTTTATTACCGTAACACGATCTTGTCTCGCGAGAAGAAGATAAATTGGAACATAATGGAATGCCCTATATAGGGCATGATGTCCTGAGTAGACTACTGATTCGAGAATGGTGTAGGACAGTAGGGTGTGGCAGGTTTCTTATGATAGTGTTTTCCTACAGGTGGTCACTGGGTCCAATGACCGAGTTTGCGATCGATTACATCACCGATGCCGACATCACGTTTGCGACTTGTTCACATTTAGCCGATCCTGAATTCAATAATAAAATTCATGTTGTTCTCTATAATTTACATACCATCTATCTAAAGTCACATAACCGTTCATTTTCCTTCATGGCTATTTAAAGCAGAAAAGCATATAGCCAAAAGAAAATACAACGGGACTCCCCCCTCCTAAGTGTTAAGTGGGGGGGGGGGGGTCTGCTCTAAAGTTACATTTGAGGGGTTTGCAAAAGTTTTGTAACACCCGACACTTATCTGATCAAAAAATAAAATTTAAATACAAATCTATACATTAACGAGCAATATTATAAAGACAAAAAAATTGTATAGTTGTATTTTTAGCCAAAAGAGATGAATTTTCGTATAATTTCATTTTTCTAACATAAGATATTAATTTTTAATCCTAGAAAAGGAATTTTTTAGCAAAATAAATAAAAGTTCAAGATAATAGTTAAATTTTTATCAAATAGCTGAATTTTAGAACTACAAAGAAGAGCTTTTAAAGAAGAAGATTATTTTTTTAACAAAAAACGAATTTCTTACAAAATAAAGCATTTTTTAACGAAATGTTTGCATTTTGAAGCTAGAAAGATAAATTATTTAAAAGAAAGCTGAAATTTGAAACCAAGATATATGATTTTTCTACAATAAATGATGAAATTGGAATCTGCAAAGACAAATTTCTAACAAAATAAATACACTTTTAACAAAATAGTTCAATTTTCTACTAAATAGCTGAGTTTTTGGCCTGAAAAAAGAATATTGAAACAAGAAGATTATTTTTTCAACTTTAATAACTTTTTTTCAACTTTAACCAAATAGTAGATTTTTTAAGCTAGAAAAATAAATTATGTAGAGAAGGATGACCTTTCCAAAGATAAATTCTTAACCGAATAATAAAACTTTCAACATAACGGTTGAACTTTATTACCAAAAAACTGAATTTTTGGCCTAAAAAGATAAAAATTTAACGCAGAAGATCAATTTTTTATCGAAAGAGTAATTTTTAACAAAATTGATGATTTTTTAAACAAACAGTTTAAATCTTTTGCTGAAAAAACTAATTACTTGGATGAAAGTTGCATTTTCAAAGAAGAAAGTTGATTTATCTACAAAAAAAAGATAATTTCGTAATCCAAAAAAAACAAATTTTCATAAGAATGATTAAACTTTTACTAAAATAGTTCAATTGTTTTGCAAATAGCTGAATTATAGACCTTAAAATAGGAATTTTCAACCAAGAAAATTAAATTTCTACCAGAAGACGAATTTTCAACAAAATACATGAATTTGCAACCGAACAGTTAAATTTTTAAGCAAAAAAACGAATTATTTCCAAAAAAATTGAATTTTCAGCTAGGAAAGATATTTTTACAACCATGAACGATGGATTTTTAATGTAAGAAGAAGAATTCTTAAAAAAAATGATTAAACATTCAACAAATTATTTGAATTGTTTCCAACAAAAACTGAAAATTGAGCCTAAAAATAATTAAATTTCAACCAAGAAGATTAACTTTCTACTAAATGGTGAATTTTTAACAAACACATGGATTTTTAAACAAAACGTTACATTTTTGAGCTAGATAAATAAATTATTTTAAAGACAGTTGCATTTTTTAATTAAATTTTTATAAAATAGTATTTTTTAACAAATAACTTAATTTTTGTACCATAAAAAAGAATTTTTAATAAAAAAAATTAAATTTCTACCAGAAGACGAATTTTCAACAAAATGCATGAATTTGCAACCAAACAGTTCAATTTTTAAGTAAAAAAGACGAGTAATTTAGAATAAAGTTGAAATTTTAATTTTAAAAAGATGATATTTCTATGATAACAGATGAATTTTAAAGAAAATAATTAAAATTTCTTTAAAAAAATATTCAAACAAGAAAATTAATTTTCTACCAGGAGACGAATTTTTAACAAAATACATTAATTTGGAACCAAACAGTTGAATGTTTAAGCAAAAAAAAAAAACGAATTATTTCCAAGAAATTGAATTTTCAGTTAAGAAAGATATTTTTTTACCATAAATAATAGATTTTCAATTAAAGAAGATGGATTTTTAAGAAAACAATTAAAAATTCAACAAATTAGCTGAATTTTTTATTTAAAAAACTGAACTCTTGGCCTAAAAATAATTAAATTTTAACCAAGTAGAATAAATTTCTACTAAATGGTGAATTTTTAACAAAGCACATGGATTTTTAAACAAAAAGTTCAATTTTTGAGGAAGGAAAATAAATTATTTTAAAGACAGTTGCATTTTTAAATTAAATTTTCATAAAATAGTATTTTTTTAAAAATAAATTAATTTTTGTACCACAAAAATGAATTTTTAACAACAACAAAATTAAATCTCTACCGGAAGACGAATTTTCAACAAAATACATGAATTTGCAACCAAACAGTTCAATTTTTAAGTAAAAAAGACGAATAATTTAGAATAAAGTTGAATTTAAAATTTTAAAAAGATGGTATTCCTACCGTTAAAGATGAATTTTAAAGAAAATAATTAAATTTTAACCAAGTAGAATAAATTTCTACTAAATGGTGAATTTTTAACAAAGCACGTGGATTTTTAAACAAAAAGTTCAATTTTTGAGGAAGGAAAATAAATTATTTTAAAGACAGTTGCATTTTTAAATTAAATTTTCATAAAATAGTATTTTTTTAAAAATAAATTAATTTTTGTACCACAAAAATGAATTTTTAACAACAACAAAATTAAATCTCTACCGGAAGACGAATTTTCAACAAAATACATGAATTTGCAACCAAACAGTTCAATTTTTAAGTAAAAAAGACGAGTAATTTAGAATAAAGTTGAATTTTAAATTTTAAAAAGATGATATTCCTACCGTAAAAGATGAATTTTAAAGAAAATAATTAAAATTTCAACAAAAAAGTTACACTTTTTAATAAATAGCTGAATTATTAACTTAAAAAAGATTTTCAAACAAGAAGATTAATTTTCTACAAGAAGTCGAATTTTTAACAAAATACATGAATTTGCAACCAAACAGTTGAATTTTTAAGATAAAAAAAAACGAATTATTTCGGAAAAAATTGAATCTTTAACTAAGAAAGATATTTTTTTTTTACCATGAACGATGGATTTTCAATGTAAGAAGATGAATTCTTAAAGAAATAATTAAACCTTAAACAAATTAGCTGAATTTTTAACAAAAAAAAACAAACTTTTGGTCTAAAAAGAATTAAATTGCAATTAAGAAGATTAACTTTCTACTAAATGGTGAATTTTTAACAAAGCACATGGATTTTTTAATAAAAAGTTAAATTTTTGAACTAGAAAAATAAATTATTTGCAACCAAAAAGTTCAATTTTTAAGAAAAAAATACGACTAATTTAGAATAAAGTTGAATTTAAAATTTTAAAAAGATGATATTTCTATCATGAAGTATGAATTTTAATGAAAACAATTAAAATTTATTTAAAAAAAATTTCAAGCAAGAAAATTGAATTTTTAGCTAAGAAAGATATTTTTTCTACCATGAACGATGGATTTTCAATTTGAGAAGATGAATTCTTAAGTAAATAATTAAATATTCAACAAATTAGCTGAATTTTTTACCAACAAAAACTGAAGTCTTGACCTGAAAAAGAATTACATTTCAACCAAGAAGCTTAACTTTCTACTTACTAATAAACTTGAACAAAGAAATGGATTTTAAAACAAAAAGTTAAATTTTTGAGCTAGATAAATAAATTATTTTGAAGACAGTGGCATTTTTAAGTTAAACTTTCAAAAAATAGTCGTATTTTGAAACAAATAACTTAATTTTTGGACCATAAAATATAATTTTTGAACAAGAAGATTAATTTTTTAGGGAAAAACGAATTTTTAACAAAATACATAAATTTTCAACCAAATAGTTTTTTTTTCAATAAAATAGTTGAATTTTTTTACCAGTAACTTTTGAAACCAGTATGGAATAATTAAATTTTTAGTAAATCAACCTAATTAAAAAAAATTATTTATGAACCAGTTGAATTCAACCAAAAAATTCGGGTTGGAAGAAAAAGTTAAATCCGTAAATAAATCAACTTTGAACAAACAAGAGTAATTTTCGATCCCAGTAGACGTATGTTTAACAAAATATATTTAAATTTTCACGCTAGAAAATTGAATATTCTAGTAAACAAATTACTTTAAAATCGGAAAAAAAGAATTTTTAAAAAGAAATTAAGTTTTTATTTTAGAGAGATCAATTTTTAACCAAAAATGGAATATTTACATCTTAAATTAAAAAACTAATTTTTAACAAGAAATAAATTAATTTTTAGCCAATTAATTTTCACAAAAAAGAATTATGTTCAATCGAAATAGTTGAATCCTCAACCAAAATAATGAATTTTAGAAAAAAATTAAGTAGCTACATTTTGAGATAAAAAATGATTATTAGCGAAAGAAGCATAGTTTTTAACAAAAAAGTTAATTTTCTGCCAAATTTTTGAATTTTTAGTCCAACCAGACTAATTTTTTGCAAACCGAATGAATTTTCACCAGAAAGATTACTTTGAAAATTGTTAGAATTTTCAACTTAAATTATAAATCTTCATTCAAATAACATCAATTTTCTGCAAATTAAATAAATTTTAAACCAAATAAAATAAAAATTTTACACAAATCCTTCTCTGATAAAAATGTAAAAAAAGAGTTAAATTCAACCAATAAATAATATTTTTTCAACCAAATAGTTAAATCCTTATCCAAAGGAGATTAATTATCAACCAAGCAGTAGTATTTTTATCTAAAAAAATGAATTTTCAAACAAAAAGAGGAATTTACAACAAAAATACGAATATTTAACAGAATGTATGAATTTTGTACCAGAAGAGATTAATTCTTAATTGAAAATTCTATAGTTACATTTTCGGAAAAGAAAATTAATTCTCTGCTGAAAAATAGCAATATATTTCTAGAAAAATTGTTTAATTTTCAGTCAAAGAAATGAATTTTCAAGTAAAGAGTTCTAAAAAAATGCACTAACTTTTAAACACATAATATTAATTTTCTACCAAGAGACCAATTTTTAACAAAACATATTAATTTTTACTAAAAGTTATAATTTTTTATCCTAGAATGAAGCGATTAAATTTGCTCTTCAATAAACAATATATTTCTGTTAAAAGATGAATTTTTGACAAAATACATCAATTTTCAACAGAAAAATATAAGTTTTCAGTTCAGTTTAGAACAAAAAATGGATTATTTAAATTGTAAGTTTAAAAAAAGAATTATCAACCGGATGAATTCAACGAAAAAATATAAATTTTCAATAAAACGGTTAAATCTTCAACAAAACAGACGGGTTTTCTACTAAAGGTTGAATTTTTAATAAAATACTTGATTTTTCAACGACATTGTTGAATTTTCATATCAAAAAGTAAAAAATTTAAATAAAAAATCAAAGAGTTAAAATTGCAGTTAAATAAAAGAGTTATAACAACAACAAAATTAACAAAAAAATTAATTTTAAGAAATTATTTAGTAGTTCAATATGAATTTTTTCTCAAATTCATGAATTTTCAACCTACGAAGATAAATTTTCTGAAAAAAGCTGAATCAGTAACCAGAGGAATTCAAATAAAAAAAGACGAATTTTGTGTAAAATATGCAAAACCTCAATGAAATCGAGGAATTTTTAATACAGAAGACTAATTTTCTGCCAAAATACCAATTTTTAACAAAACATAATAATTTTTGACTAAAAATTATAATTTTTTATCCTAGAATTAAGCGGTTAAATTTGCTCTTCAATTAACGAATTTTTATTAAAATACTTAAATCCTCAACCATATAGATGAATTTTCGAGAAATAAAATGAATTTTCTGTTAAAAGATGAATTTTTGACAAAATACATCAGTTTTCAACAGAAAAATATAAGTTTTCAGTTCAGTTTAGAACAAAAAATGGATTATTTAAATTTTAAGTTTAAAAAAAGAATTATCAACCGGATGAATTCAACGAGAAAATATAAATTTTTAATAAAACGGTTAAATCTTCAACAAAACAGACGGGTTTTCTACTAAAGGTTGAATTTTCAATAAAATACTCGATTTTTCAACCACATAGTTGAATTTTCATGTTAAAAAGTAAAAAGTTTCAATAAAAAATTAAAGAGTTGAATTTGCGTTTGAATATAAGAGTTAGAGCAGCAACAAAATTAACAAAAAAATTAATTTTAGGAAATTATTTAGTAGTTCAATATGAATTTTTTCTCAAATTCATAAATTTTTATCCAGATTAATCCAAATAAAAAAGACGAATTTTAAATAAAATACATGAATTTTCAACCAAGAATGGAATTGTTAAAATTTAAGTTAAAATACTAGTATTTAAAAAAAAACAAAAAACTGATTGTTAATCAAATAAATTATACGCGAAAAGACGAATTTTCAACAAAATAGATTAATTTTGAAGCAAATAGTTAATTTTTTGCTGAATAATAGAAGTTTTAACAAAGAATTAAATAGTTAAATTTTCTGTTATAAAAACGAATTTTTAAGAAATAGAAAACAAATAATCAACCAGATGAATTTAACGAGGAAAGAAGAATTTTCATAAAAAGTACTCTAATCCTTAACAAAGTAGATGAATTTTCAAAAAAATTTATTAATTTTCTAATCAGACGAATTTTACCAAACAAAAAAATTAAAATTTGAAGCTAAGAAGTTGAATATTTTAGAAGACCCCTAACTTTTAAATCGAAAAAAATAGTTTTTCAAAGAAAGCCTATTTCCTATCAAAAATAGAATCTAAATTTTTAGGTTGAGAAAATGATTTTTAACAAAAAAATTAAACCCGTTTTGAACGATTTGTGTTAAACTAATAAAAATAGAGTAATAGTAGAATTTTTAAATAAGAATGGTTAATTTTTTTACTGGGTTTTATTAATTCCTATATTCCTAATTTTTTGTATTATTTATGATATTCTTTTTCTTAGATTTTTAATTTCTTATATCTTTATAAAATACCAATGTTCTGAAATAAAAAAAGTCTGAGTAATTTAAATTAAAAATATTCTCATACTAGTATCAAATATTATCAAATTTATATTTATTGTTCTACTAATGATTACATAAAATTCAATTAATATTTCATATTTAAAAATAAGAAGTGTGGCAGCTTGAGTCTTACAGGTCCCATGATCCTATAATTATAAAAATGTGAAAAAACATAAATGGGGAATGTTATTTTTGTTCGAATGAGACTTTTTATTTGCTCGAGGAGAGAAAAATAATCGAGTTCTCTTTCATTTCTAGCTCAAATGGTTTTTCAGTAAATGATTCTTATCTTTTCCCTCTTGGGTATCTCTGAAAGTAATAAATGACTTTTCCAGCTTCCTCTCGCTCTTTCTCTTTCACTGGAACACATATCTTCTTTTTACTCTCTATCGGACCCAAGAACCTTGCATCAGGATACAACCCGCTGTGGTTGAGTAATTCGAGTCCAGCCAATGTCTGTCTTCCTATCGTCTGTCGAAACCTAGTAACTGGGAATCTAATAACGAAGATCTCGGGCAGTCTTAAGAAATGAGAGATGAGGTTAATTATCCTTAATGTACATGTATGGATGGGTCTATGTCTAAATGGGTAATTCTCTACAGACAAGGCAGTTTCGTCTCCAAGGAATAAGTCATGAGAATTTTCGTTCAATTTTCTACCTACAAGTATAAACTTTCAACCAAATTATTCAATTTTCTAGAAACAAAAGGAAAATAAAGGAGGATGAGAATGAGAATTAAGATGAGAAAGAGGAGGAGGTGGATTAGAAACATAAGGAGGAAAATTAGAGCCAAAGAGTTTCATTTTCAAAGAGTTGATTTTTTAATCAAAAGGGGTAAATTACCAGCCAAACAGTTGAATTTTTAAACAAATAATTCTCTACAGACAGAGGATTTTTTTCCAAGGGATAAGTTACAATAACTATTGTTGAATTTTCAACTTGTAAAAATGAATTTTCCGCCAAATAATTCATTTTTATATAAACAGAAGAGAACTAAAGGAGGATGATGAAGAGGATGAGGAGGGTGAGGAGGATGAGGAGTATTAGGAGAATGAGCAGGATGAAGAGGATGAGTATGAGGAGGATGAGTATGAGCAGGATGAGTATGAGGAGGATGAGGAGGAGGATTAGAAGTAGGATGAAGTTGAGGAGAAGCAGGAGGAGACCAAGAACCAAAGAGTTCCATTTACAATGTAAAATTTTCATTTGCAATGAAAGCGTTGAAATAATCTCCTATAGACAGGGCACTTTCGCTTAAAATAGATAATTTATCAGAAGTGTTGTTAACTTTTTTACCTACAAAAGATGAACTTTCAAATAAATAAATCAATTTTCTAAAAACAAAAGGCAAACAAAGAAGGATGAGGATGAGAATTAAGATGAGAAGGAGGAGGAGGATTAGAAAAATAAGAAGGAAAATGAGAACCAAAGAGTTTCATTTACAGTGAAAGCGTTGATTTTTTAATCGAAAGGGGTAAATTGCCAGCAAAATCGTTAAATTTTTAAACAAATAAGTTTCTACAGGCAGCATTTTTTCCAAGGGATAAGTTACAATACCTATTGTTGAATTTTCCACTTTTAAAGATAAATTTTCAAAAAAATAATTCAATTTTTATACAAACAGAAGAGAACTAAAGGAGGATGAGGCAGAGGATGAGGTGGATCATGGGGATGAGGAGGATGAGGAGGATGAGGAGGACGAGGAGGATGAGGAGCAGAATGATGAGAAGTAGGATGAAGTTGAGGAGAAGCAGGAGGAGACGGAGAACCAAAGACTTCCATTTACAATGTAAAATTTTCATTTACAATAAAAGCGTTGTTTTTTTAAGCAGAAGTGGTGCATTTTTAACAAAATAGTTGAATTTTTGAATAAATAGTGGATTTTTGAAAGAAATAATCTCCTATAAACAGGGCCCTTTAGTTTCCAATGGATAATTTATCAGAACTGTTGTTGACTTTTCTACCGACAAAAGGTGAACTTTCAAATAAATAAATCAATTTTCTAAAAACAAAAGGGAAACAAAGAAGGATGAGGATGAGAATTAAGATGAGAAGGAGGAGGAGGATTAGAAAAATAAGAAGGAAAATGAGAACCAAAGAGTTTCATTTACAGTGGATGTGTTGATTTTTTTATCAAAAGGGCTAAATTGCCAGCAAAATCGTTGAATTTTTAAAAAAATAATTCCCTACTGGCAGAGGATTTTTTCCAATGGATAAGTTACAATAACTCTAGTTGAATTTTTCTCTTGTAAAGATGAATTTTCAACCAAATAATTACATTTTTATACAAACAGAAGAGAACTAAAGGAGGATGATACAGAGGATGAGGAGGATGAGGAGGAGAATGATGAGAAGTAGGATGAAGTTGAGGAGAAGCAGGAGGAGACGGAAAACCAAAGAGTTCTATTTAGAATACAAAATTTTTATTTAAAATGAGAACGTTGCTTTTTTAAGCGAAAGTGGTGCATTTTTAACAAAATAGTTGAATTTTTGAATAAATAGTGGATTTTTTAAAGAAATAATCTCCTATAGACAGGGCCCTTTAGTTTCCGATGGATAATTTATCAGAACTGTTGTTCAATTTTTCACCTACAAAAGATGAACTTTCAAATAAATAAATCAATTTTCTAAAAACAAAAGGGAAACAAAGGATGATGAGGGTGAGAATTAAGATGAGATGGAGGAGGAGGATTAGAAAAATACGAAGGAAAATGAGAACCAAAGAGTTTCATTTGCAGTGAAAGAGTTTATTTTTTAATCAAAAGAGGTAAGTTTCCAGCAAAATCGTTGATTTTTTAAAGAAATAATTTTCTACAGGCAGCATTTTTTTTCCAAGGGATAAGTTACAATACCTATTGTTGAATTTTCCACTTTTAAAGATGAAATTTCAAACAAATAATTCATTTTTATACAAACAGAAGAGAACTAAAGGAGAATGATGAAGAGGATGAGGAGGATGAGGAGAATGATATGAGGAGGATGAGAAAAGGGATGAAGTTGAGGAGGAAAAGCTGGAGGCGTTGCTTTTTTAAGCAAATGACGTGCCTTTTTGAGAAAATAGTTAAATTTTGGAATAAATAGTGGATTTTTTAATGAAATAATCGCCTATAGACAGGGCACTTTCGTTTTCAATGGATAATTTATCAGAACTGTTTTTGACTTTTTTACCTAAAAAGATGAATTTTCAAACAAATAAATCATTTTTTTAAAAACAAAAGAAAACCAAAGTATGGTGAGAAGGTGGATGTGGAGGGAGTGGAGGATGTAAGGAAGGAGAATGAGAAGACGGACGATGAGAATGATAAGGAGAAGGAGGACAAAAGAGTTCTATTTACAAATTAAGAGTTGCATTCTTAATTAAAGAGTTGATTTTTCAAGCAAAAGGAGTAAATTATTAAGATATGTTAGTTGTATTTTTAAATAAATAGTTGAATTTTTAAACAGATTATTATCTACAAGGATGAACAAAAGGATGAAAAAGGATGTTGGTTAATTTTAGCGTGAGGAGGAGGATGAGAAGGAGGAGAAAGTGGGTGCTGCGAAGGAGGAGATTTAGAAGGAGGACGATGAGAAGGAGGAGGGGAAGGAGGAGAAGGAGAACCAAAGAGTTTTATTTACAAATCAGGAGTTAAATTTAAAATTAAAGAGTTTATTTTACAAGGAAAAGGAATGGATTAAAAACAAGATAGTTTTATTTTAAAATAAATAGTTAAACTTTTAAACAAATAATTTAATAATAACAGGGCACCTTCGCTTTCTAGGGATAAGTGATCAGAACTAGTGCTGAATTTCCTATCTACAAGGATACATTTTCAATCAAATAATATTATTTTCTAAAAACAAAAGAAAAGCAAAGGAGGATGAGGTGGAGGGGTAAGAAGAACAAGAATGAGCAGAACGATGAGGGAGGATTTTGGAGAATTGTAAGGTGTGGAGGAGGATGGGAAGGAGGAGGAAGTGGAGGGTGCGAAGGAGGAGAATGAGACTGAGGAGGATACGCAGGAGGAGGATGAGAAGCAGGAGGGGAGGAGGAGGGGGAGGAGGAGAAGAAGGACTAAAGAGTTCTATTTACAAATTAAGAGTTTCATTTACAATTAAAAAGTGGATTTTTCAAGCAAAAGGAATGAATTAACAAGATAGTTGTATTTTAAAATAAATATTTGAATTTTTAAACAGATTATTATCTACAGACAGAGCATCTTCGTTTTCAAGGGATATATGATCAGAACTATTACTGAGATTCCTACCAACAAGGATGTATTTTCAACCAAATAATTTTATTTTCTAAAAACAAAAGAGAAGCTAAGGAGGATGGAGGGTAAGATAAGAAGGACAAGGATGAAAAGAAGGATGAGGGAGAATTTTTGGGAATTGGAGGGTGCGGAGAAGGATGAGAAGGTAGAGGAAATGGTAGGTGCACAGGAATAAAAGAAAAACTAAAGAGTCCTATTTACAATGTAAGAGTTTCATTCATAACGAAAGAGTTGATTTTTCAAGCAAAATAAATGAATTACAAAACAAGAACTATTGCTGAATTCCCTACCTACAAAGATGAATTTTTAACCAAATTAATAAATTTTCTAAAAAAAAAGACAAGACCAAATAAGGATAAGGAGGATGAGGAGTATAAGCACGATGAAAAGGATGAGGAGGAAGTGAAGGGTGCGAAGGAGAAGGATGAGAAGAAGGGGGAGGAGGACAAGGAGAACCAAAGAGTTCTATTCACAATGCAAAAGTTTTATTTACAATGATAGAATGGATTTTTTAAGCAAAATATATAAATTTTTAACACAATATTTGACTTTTTGAAGAAATAGTTGTATTTTGAAACCAATAATTTTCTTCAGATAGAAAACCTTCGCTTCCAAGGGATAAGTGATCAGAATTATTTTGATATTTTAAATATATTTTTTTGATTAACATTTTTGAGAAAAAATAATATTTTCGTGTTGAAAATTCCTTTGCTTGTGGAAGATTCATATTTTTGGTTCAGCAACTGCTTTGTAGAAAAATCATATTCTTGACTTGGAAATTCAACGATTTTAATGATTTTTATTATTTTTCTACGAAAAAATTCATCTTATTTAAAAATTTAACTCTTTCGTTACCAAATCGTCTTTTGGTAGAAATTCATCTTTCTAAGGTTAAAAATTTAGTGTATTTGATCTTTTAATTAGTTAAAAATTTAATTCTTTGTTTAAAAATCGAACTATTTTGTTGAAAAAAAAACATCTTTTTGGTAGAAAATTCTAATAAATGGATGAAACAGTTGCAAATTCTATTTTTTTTTATCTGAAAATTAATCTTCTTATTTGAAAAAGTTTACCTTTTTGAGTTTAAATATTAACTATTTTGTAGAAAGTTTATCTTTTTGTGTAGAAAATTCATCTATTTTTCGAAAATCTTTTTTTTTTTTTAGGTTGATCAAGTGTTTTGAAGAAAACTCATCTCTTTTGCTTAAAAGCTGAAAAATTTGGTTAATTTTTGTTCTTTCTTGACTCAAAAGTCTTTCTTGGTTGAAAATGAAAATATTTCATTGAAAATTCATCTCTGCTATAAACATTTATTTCTGGTTAAAAATTCAACTTATTTTTTAAAAATTAATTGTTTAGAAATTTCCTCGTTGTAGATTTTTATATTTTAGTAGAAAATTAATTTTCCTAGTGGAAAAATTACCATTCTGGTTAAAAATTGAACTATTTGGCAGGAAATTGATCTGTCTTGATTAGGAATTTATTTTCTTGTTAAAAGTTTATATTTGCAGGCTAAAAATTAAACTTTTTTGTGGAAATTTTTTCTTTTTGGTTTAAAAATTAAATTGGCTTTTTGTGTATGTCCGTCTTTCATTGTTGAATATTCTATTATTTTAATAGAAAACTCAACTTCCATTTTTCATTTGAAGTTAAACTTCTTCATTAAAATTTTTTTTGTCCCATATTTTTCACATAAGTTGAAAAATCAACTATTTAGATAAAAGTCAAATTATTTTGTTAAAAAGTCAAATAAGTTGTTAAAAATTCATATTTGTTTGTCGTGAATGCAACTGTTTTGTGAAATATTTCTCTTGTTGATAAGAATTCAACTTCCCGGATTGTAAAATTTAACTGACAAAAAAAAATTTATCTTCTTGGCTTCGAAAAGTTTTTATTTGGTCGAAAGTTAACTCATTATATTCTTTTTCTTAAGAATGTGAACCGTTTTTTCTCGTTTTTTTCGCAAAAATGTTTTTTGCTGAAAATTCAACGGGTAGATTTTCTAGAATATTAAGAAAAATAAAAAGTTTATTTTATTGCTTCCATTTTTTTTGCAAATTAATATTATTAATTTATAATTTAACTAACTAATCGTTATTTAATATTAGATGTTAATTTTGTTTGTCTACAGGTCTATATAAATATTGTTAAAATATTGATAATTTTAAAGATTGTGAAAAAAATGTCCCTATCTCCGCTGGGATCTTAACCTCTTAACCCAGGACCTTCAGATTTCCGGTCTGATGCTCTTACCAACTGAGCTACGGAGAGACGAGAAAATTTTCTTGACAACCCCTTCACAAGCTGGATGACGACGTCATTCTTGATACTTGTAAGATTTTTCTTTCTTCCAAACATGAATACATATTTTTATTATTATTGTTGATCTTAGGATTGTTGACCAGGGAATATTTATTATTAATATTAGATGTTAATTTTGTTTGTCTACTGGTCTATATCAATATTGTTAA
>JAAAKG020026557.1:9196-19925 GCA_010014905.2 Druon quercuslanigerum | reverse complement strand
ATGCGAAATTAAATTTTCACTCAGAATATATATTTTAAAAATTAAAATTCAAGACTTCATTTTCAGGAGCTCAGGGGTCTCTCCACTCCAGCAAAATAATTCTATATCTCCTTTTTGCATCCGACGCCTCAATTCAGACTAGCATTAGTTTACAAGAGTAACCCACTTGTAAGATAAAATAATCTAAAGTAATACATTTATATTTTTAGTAAACCACTTGTAATCCAGAGTAATCCAAAGTAATTCACAGCATTTCTAGTTTAAAGGAGTAATCCACTTGTAAGCTGAAATAATCTGAAGTAATACACTTATATTTTTACTGAACCACTTGTTATCCAGAGTAATCCAAAGTAATTCACAGCATTGTTAAGAAGTCATCTACTTGCAATACCGAATAATTTTAAATAATACTCTTTTATCTAGAGTAATTTACCTGTAACCTCAAATAATGCGAAGTAATACATTTTTGTTTATAGCTTACTATTTGTAATCCAAAGTACTTTACGTGATTCTAATATCTACATATAAGCCGGAGTAATTCCAGGTAATACACTCGTATCTCAGGTATTCCACTTGTAATCCATGAACCTAATTGTACTCCGCCACAATGCTTTTTTTATTGCAGAGCAATCAACTAGTAATTCATCTTTGTTCTAGAGTAATTCATTAGTAATCTGGAGTATTTTAAATGACTGAGTAAGCCCAGTAATCCCGAGATCTGAGTGAAAAGTTATTCTCGGATAAAAATGTATATTTTTTTATTAAAAAATTAGTCATATGGTGAAAAATTAATTAATTTTTTTAATTTTCCTTTTTGGGTGAAAAATTAATCTTACTGCTGAAAAATTGATATTTTGGGTTAAAAATTCGTTGTTCAGGTTGAAAATAAATTTCTTCAACTCTAAATTTAACTATTTTATTCTTCGTTTTAAAATTGTCTTCTTTGCTACAAAAATTATTTTTTGAACTGACTACTCATCTATTTTGTAAAAAATTGATCCTTTTTTGGTTAAAAATCATTTTTCTTGATTTAAAATGTATTTTTTTTAAATTAAAGTATTTTGCTGGACATTGAATTACATAGTTACGCACTAAATTTTCGTTTTGAGATGTACTATCTTAGTTGAAAATTTATCCCTTTATTAAAGATTTAAATAATTTTTTTTTAATAAATATTTTTTTCTGGAAAAAACTTATTTTTAGTGTTTCTTTGTCCCAAACAGGAACTTTTATAGTTTTGGTCGGGTGTCTATCCGTCTGTCGAATTTATTTCAACAATAATTAAAATGATAGATAGAAGTTGAGGAAATAAGAAAAAGAAAAGTAAAAGTAAGAGTAAATTAGAATAAGTATGCGGATTGAGGTGAAATGATCGTAGCGAAAGTAGGGAGAGTAAAACCAAATAAGGAAAAATTATGGAAAGGGAAATAAGGAAAGTGGGGAGAAGTGATGGGATGAGGAAAGGGAAAATTATGTGACATTAGGAGATGAGTAGTGTGAAAGTAAGGAAAATAAGAGAAAATACGCAAGGAAAAGTTTGTGAAATGAGAAGAAATGAGGGGAAATGAGGAGAGGGGCAGTATGTGTTGTGAGGGCAAGTGAGAGGAGGCGAAGTAAGTAGAACTGAGAGGAAGTGATGGAAAAGGAAGCAGGTAAAGTAAGGAGAAATCAGGGAAGCAGATGTAGGAGATTTGAGGGGAAATCATTGGAGGGGATGCATGTCAAGTGATGGGCAGTAAGGAGAGGGAAATTAAAGGATGAGAGGGTCGAGAAAGCAGGAAAAATCCTGGCAGTTGAAGCAGGGAAAGTGACCCGAAATCATAAGAATATAAGTAAGAAGAGTGAGACGAAACTTTGGAAAGGGAAGTGTAGAGAGTTAGATGAAGTTTTCAACAGGGGAGTGTAAAAAGTGAGGAGAAGTGTGAGGAGGAAAAACAACAAGACCTGCTGATGAGAAAGGAAGTACGAGAAGTAAGGGCAAGTCAAGAGAGAGGAGGTAGGAGATGTGAGGGGAAATTATTGGAGGGTAGTATAGCGGGAGCACGGAATGGGAGGGGAGGTATTTTTTAAAACTGAGGATCAATTAGTGATGGAAAAGCATGGAAAGTGATGAGCAGTGAGAAGAGGGACACTGGATGATAAAATGGTGTGAAAAAGAGACGAAATGATAAAAGTGGAAGCAGAGGAAGTGAGGGGAAGTTATGAGAAAGAAAGTAGGAAAAGTGAGAGGAAATTATTGGAGGAAAAGGAGAGGAAATGATGGCATGGGAAGTAGGGACAATAATTAGATAATAAAGAGAAGACTTGTTTTTCAAAATAGTAATTGGAAAAAAGGTATGCAGTTAAAAAATCCAGAATATCCTCCCTGATGAAATGTGGCCTTCCAACTAATCTTAGAAGTCGACGAGAGATCTTGAGAAGGTTTTACGAGGCAAGGATAAACCCTGGCGTCGCGACGCCGCGGTTAATGGTTATTAATTTGAGTTTTTGCCCCTCTTAGATCCAAGCTACCGCGGTTTTGCCCCGCTTCGTTACACGTTACTGCCGAATAGAATCGCGGACTCGACCGTCGCCCATTTAATGTGCCGGGAAACAGTGATACACTGTTTATTGCCGACAACTCTGCAGAATTTTGAGTAGCACGACCTTCCCTTATTTTAAGCTCTTCTGCACCCTAGGCTTCAAAATACATCTTCTCAACGCTTTTATCTTATGGTACCAATAAACCTCGAGTTAAATACCACTAAAAGGGAGTAAAAAGAAAGCAAAGTTATCTCTGAAAGGAATACTTATTCTTCTCAAATCACTAAACGAGAGAAACAATATTTTGGAAGTACCTATCAACTTAGGAACAGAAATCAACTTTTTATCAGGATTTGCGTTAGCCAATCGCCCTCAAGTACAAAAAAAAAAGTTTTTTCATGCGCGACTACCCTGAGGAAAATTATGTTGTCTCTGAGGTTGTCCCAACCAAAGTTTGCCTGCATCAACCAAATTTTGGTTGTCCCAACTAAAGTTTGGCTACTCCAACTAAATTTTTAGCTGAATCAACCAAATATTGGTTAACCCAACTAAATTTTTGATGACCCAACCATAGTTAGGCTGTCCCAACCAATGTTTGGCTGCTTCAATCAATTTTTGCCTTACTAGCCAAATTTTAACTGTCCCAACCAAAGTTCGGCTTTTGCAACCAAATTTTTAAGTGCCTCAACCTAATATTTGGTTTCTACTAACTAATGCAGACCCAAAATAGTTAAGTTTTTAACAAAGTAAGGTGACTTTTTTAGGATGAAAGGTCAATTTTAAAATCGAAAGAACGATTGTTTAAACAAAAAAGTTGAATTTTCGACCGAAAAATATGACTTTCAAAAAATTGTTCAATTTTCACAAATTAAATAATCTTTTTATAAAATAGTGGTATTTTTAAACCAGTTGAATTTAATGATAAATGTCGAAGCTGTGGCAAAATAGTATTATCTTTAAGTAAACTAAAAAAAAAAAACTAAAAAAAAAAAATAAGACGAATTTTGACAAATTAAAAATTCGTTTCTGAGAATATGAATTGAGTCTGTAAAATTTAATTTTAAACAAATTATTTTAATTTTAAACAAATTAATTTAATTTTTAATCAATCAAAATACACTTTTAACTAAATAGTTAAAGTTTCAAACTGTAAAGAAAAATTTCACCCATAAAGCTGATTTTGTTTTACGAAAACAAAATTTTCAATAAGTAATTTAAATTTAAAGCCCAGAAAAAATAAATCATCTAAAAAACTTTTCAACTTTCCACGAGAAAATATAATTTTTCAAAAATAAGTTCCTTTTCTACCAAAAAGTTAAATTTTCAATTAAATAGCTTAATTTGTAATTAGGAAGTTAAGTTTTTAACGAAAAACTTAAATTTGTAACAAAAGTGAGAATTTTTAACCAAATTGTTTAGTTTTCTGCCAGAAGTTATACATTATTTACAAACATGTTAAAATCTTATTATAAAAAAATGATTGCAAAGTAGTTTAAGTTTAGGTGAAGCAGTCCATATATCACCATGAAGAGATTTAAATTTAAAATAAATATAGTGGAATTTATCCAAAAAGACAAGAAAGATACATTTTTTTAAATTATATGAATTTTAAACCAAATTGTTTAATTTTGAAGTCCGAAAGATAAATTTGTTAACAAAAAAGTTAATATTCCACCATATAGATATGTTTTAAATAAATAGTTTAATTTTGAACCAAATAGAATAATCTTAAACCAAAATTATAAATTTTCTATGAAATAATTGAATTTTTAACATAAAAATATCCATTTTCAACCAAAAATGGAGGCAATATTATTTGTTAACAAGAAAGTTAATTTTCTATTATATAATTAAATTTTCAAATAAAACGTTTAATTCTCAACCAAACAGATTAATTTTGAACTAAAACGATAAATCTTTTTCAAAAAGAGTTTTTAACCAAGGAGTTCAACATACAACAAAATGCTTTAATGTTTGAAAAGAAGGATAATTTCCTAAATCGGGAAATTAATTTTCTAGCAAAAAGGATAAATTTTTGACCAAATGCATGGCTTTTAAAATACTTTAAAATCCTCGCTGAAAATGTTTAAATTATTTAAACCCGTTTTTAAAAAATTTGAATAATATTTAGAGGGGCCGGGCTTTGACGGCCCCATGTCATCTGAGTACCCTAATTTTTTTACTAAATTTTTTTAGTTGCATCAAGAAAGATCTGATGATGAGACCATGCAGAACTCGAAACGTAACCCTAAATTTAAACCAGAATTGTATTTGATGAAAACTTGTCAAGGGTCAGGAAGTCGTCAGATTTTTCAAAAGCAAAGTTGTACTTGGCCAAGTTCTTGCATCCCAGATCTTTCTGGTAGGATTAATTAATTTAGAAGTAACTTGATGTCGGGGTCTCAAGATTTTCTCCTTAAGGTGGCCCTGGGTATCTTTGGTCCGAGAACAGGGTTCTTTCTGTGGTCCAGAGAGCATCCAGGTCCGGACAGGAAAGATTGATATCTGAGTCTCGTGCCACGTGAGCTCTCAGAGCACTCTAATTAACTCCGTGACTGGCTGACCTGGCTGAACTCAAGTCGGTCCTCGGTCACATGGCGCCTGTATTCGCACACTTCGAGACCACGATTGTTCATCTGTATGTGTTCTTCGCACGATTATCTTCTTGTACCCGCAGGGCTCGAGGTACCAAACCTGCCTTCGATAGAGACGTCATCGTGTTCTCTTGATCTTGTCGTATCTAAGATGGAAGCCATGCTCGGATCAAAATCTTCCCAGACTTCCGGTTTCTCCCTCATTATCAACTAGTCCACTTGGAATCAGTTTCTGTTCTTTACTTTTTCCTCAAATTTTCTGTAATTAGGGTTTTCCTAATGACACTAGTGTGAATCTCGTTTTTCGATGTAGTGCAGTACTGTGGACATTCCTAGGGGAGTGGTGCAGAAGTATTAGAAAAAAACTGGGAGTCGTATAGAGGCGTGGTCAAGAAAAAGGGCGTAGCTGATCGTGTTGCGTTGAACTTGTCCCGTTTAAGATAAAAGCCACTTTTAGATCTAAATCTTCCTAGATTTCCGGTTTCTTCCTCATTATCAACTAGTCCACTTGGAATCAGTTTCTGGTCTTTACTTTTTCCTCAACTTGTCTGTAATTAGGGTTTTCTTAATGACACTAGTTTGAATCTCTTTTTTTCTGTAGTGCAGTACTGTGGACATTACTAGGGGAGTGGCGCAGAAATATTACAAAAAAACTGGGAGTCGTATAGAGGCGAGGTCAAGGAAAAGGGCGTGGTAGATGGCGGAGCTGATCGTTTTGTGTTGAGCTTATCCCGTTTGATAAAAGCCACTTTAAGATCTAAATCTTCCTAGATTTCCGGTTTCTTCCTCATTATCAACTAATCCACTTGGAATCAGTTTCTCTTCTTTACTTTTTCTTCAACTTTTCTGTAATTAGGGTTTTCTCAATGACACTAGTTTGAATCTTGTTTTATGCTGTAGTGCAGTACTGTGGACATCACTAGGGGAGTGGTGCAGAAATATTAGAAAAAAACTAGTAGTCTTATAGAGGCGTGGTCAAAGAAAAGGGCGTGGTCTCTTGTGTAGAGGCGTAGCTAAGAAGAAATGGGCGTGGTTAACAACGTAGCTGATTAACGATGCAAAAAATAATATAGTTCATCTACTTCTTCCGGTCCATCCCTTACCATCCAACATTCTACTTCGTATCAGTTTTTGTTCTGCTTTTTTTCCTTGACATTTCTGTACTTTGGGTTATCTTCACTAACAAGAGGTTGGATCTTATTTGTTTCTTTGGCGAAGGAAGCAGGTGAAAGGATTACGAGTATAGACAAAAATCTTCCTAGACTTCTGGTTTACTTCCCGTCATGACCCATTCTAATATGTATCAACTTTTTGTTCTCCACATTTGCCTAAACTTTTCTGTAATCAGATACTTTTTTTAATTATACAAGGATAAATCTCATTTTTTTCTGTAGTATAATACAGTAGATATTTTCAAGGGCGTGGTGGAGAAGTATTTACAAACAATAGGAAGTTGTACATACAGGCATAGTTAAGAAGAAACGGGCGTGGTCAACAACGAAGCAGATAAACTTTATTTAAAAAATTCATGAAAAAGGGAGCTTTTTAAATATTGTTGCTCTAATATACTCTTGAATATTTTGTAATCATGGTATTTTGAGTGGCAGGCGGTTGAATCTAATTTTTTCTATGCAGATTGCCAAGGGTATTGTTCAGAATTATTTCTAAACAATTGGGAGTGACTTAGCGGTGTAAATAAGAGAAATGGGCGTTGTTCATGGTATAGCTTATGAACATCACTAAGAAAAGACATGAAAAACAAGTGATATCATGTTGTTTTAATCTTTTACCACCTAAGATGGAAGCGATGATTAAATCAAAATCCGAACAGACTTTCAGTTGATTCCTGATTATCGACTATTTTGCTTGTAATCAGTTTTTGTTTTCTAATTTTCTACACTATATTCCGTAATTATGGGTTTTACAGTTACAATAAAAAGGATTCTAAAAAATCAGGAGTTGTATAAAGATGTGATGAAGAATAATGGGCGTGGTCAAGTAAGTAGCTGATGAACGAGACCTTCCAAACTTCTGCTTATTGGTTTTTCTGCTTGACATCAGTTTTTTCTCTTTTGTTATTTTTGCTACAAGAAAATGAATGCATCTTTTTGCAGAGTAGCACTGCGGACGTGAAAAAGTTTTTGTTAAGAAGGAAAAAAAAGTAGGAGTGGTCTGGGGACAGGGTTAAGAAAAATGGGCGTAGTGAAGGGCGTGGCCTACCAAGAGCCCTACCAAAAAGGCGTGGTTTTCACTGGGTTGTGGGCAGATCTTCCTACCTAATATGAAAGCTATACGCTCGGATCGAAATGCTAACCGAATGTTTGATTCCCGACTTTTAATCTACTGTTACTGCTGCTACAAAATTTTAAGTCGATAGGCGTGGTAAGAAAAATGGGCGTATAAAAGGGGCGTTATCAATAACCGTTATCATGAGGTTATCCGACGCGGTTTAAAGTACCTGAGCATGCTTTTAAAGCATCTCTAGCGAAAGACGACATTTCTGAATCTCGTGTTCAAGATTGTTGTTATGAGATATATCCAGTGTAAATGGGCGTGTTGTATGGGCCACGCCAATTAGGCAATGTCAGTTTGCAGTTTTTAAACATTGGAGGCTAGAAATCTCTAAAAAGAAAGCTTTCTCTCTCTTCTGAAGGAATTATCACTAAACTGAATCCAAAACCTCAGCAAATTATCATCCCTGCATCACTCGGATTGCATTTTCCCTTTTTAGTGTGTTTTGAGCTTATGGAAGTGTAAATTAGAGGATTGTTGAATCCGTGCTTGAGGATATAGCTTGTATACGAATTAGATCGCAAAAGGAGGAAATGAGAGAAGCGACTGAGAGAAGTTGGAAGGAGAAGTGTGATAGAGAGGTTAGGCTCGGGTCTGTCGTCCCCGGATTGTTGGAGATGGAAGCAATAGGGATCAACTAGTATGCAAATAGGATGTAAATATCGCTCACTCTCCTGGTTTCTCTTCCTCTCTCTCTCTCTCTCTCTCTCTTTCTCTCTCCCTTTTCAGTTCACTCTCCACTCCAGAGAAGAAATCAAAGCCGAGGGCAAAGCAGCAAACGAGATCAGGATGCTGGGACTTTTCCTTTCTGATCTCTTCTGCACCTTTCCTGGCTTGTGTCTTCCAGTTTTTCTAAATTCACACCTCGACACGACTTCTCTTATCCAACCAGTATTTTCTCCCAGGCAAGTCTTTTTTTAGGAAAGATGAGACTGACAACTCATTCGATGAGTTTCATTTGGTGCCGTTAAAAAGTGCGTCACGCTGTTAGGGGTGAACAGGGTTTTGGAACGATTTGCGACGTAGGGTGGTGAAGTTTGCGCAGAATATGACAGATCACATGGAAAATATAAACGTGAATAAGAAAGTTTTGAAACGCTTGAAGAAATGACACTTATTATTTTTATCCTACAAGCAAAGTCTCTAAATAGAGATTTTTAAATTGATCGATTATAGTTTAAAACTCAACAATTTGGTTGATGTTTTTTTCTTTCATGAATTAAAAGTTAATTGTTTATTTTTGAGGATTCAACCATTGTGCTTAAATATTTTTGTCTTTTTTGAATTAAACTATTCTTGGATGCAGATTAATACCTTGTTCAACATTTTCTGATGGAAATTAATATTCCAAATTAAATTCGACTGTTTTATATTAGGAAATTCAAAACAAATCTTTTTTTCTCAAACTAATTTGTTGAACATTTGTCTTTTTGGATTAAAGATTCTTTCCTTTGGATATAACTAATTGGTACTTAATTTAACTGTTTTTTGCAAACTCAATTAATTAATGATTACTTTGTTCTTTCATCATTTCGTTAAAATAAATTTTTTTAATAGAAAATTTGTCCCTGTTGATTGAAAATTGATCTCTTTTTTGTTTTAGAGTTATTTCTAGAAAATTCACATTTCTTGGTTGAACATTCAATTTACTTGTAAAAACTCCTTTTGCCTGAAAGTATAAGTGTTTATACATAAATGCAACTGTTTGGTTAATAGTTAATTTTTTATTTAGGATTAATATATTTGTGCAAAACTCTTCTTTGCAGATTAATTTTTTAAAGATTTTGTTAAAAATTTATCTTTATTTGTTTAAAATATATTTTTTTTTAACTTTTGTTTATTTGTATGGGAACTTCATCCATTAGGATTAGAAATTCAACTTTTTTCTGAGAAAATTTGTCTTGCCCTTAAAAATTTTACTTTTTGCTTGAAAATCTAACAATTTATTTGAAAATTCGTCACTTTTGTTTGAAAGTTTAACTATAATATTGTAACTTTGAACTGTTTAGTTGATAATTAATTAAATTTTTTAAATTGTGCTATGTGGTAAAAATTCATTTTTGAAGGTTGAAATTCAAATAATTTTATTAAAAGTCATTTTTGTTTAAATTTAACTGTTTGGTTTAAAATTATTCATTGTGCATAGAAACCTCGTTCTCTTGATTCAAGTTTGTCTTTGTTCATAGAAACGTTTTTTTTTGTAAAAGAAATTTTGTTTTTTGTTTAAAAATTTACTTATTTGACATAAAATAATAATTTAAAAAAAAATTTGATTACTGAAATAATCAATAATGTATTTCTTTTTCTTTAAATAATCTATTTTAATTAAAAATTTAACTGCTAGAGTAAAAAATTTGACCTTTAGTTAAAAAGTCGTCTTTACATGTTGAAAATCTTTTCGTGAAAGAAACTTTCTATTTCTCTTATTTTGAGTGTTAGAATTCTACGCTTTAAGCTTTCCTAAAATATTATGTTTGTACATTTTGTACTTTATCTAAATTTCTTATCTAATAAAATCGAAGACCATTTTTTTTTAATTTCCCTTTCGGGTAGGTGTAAAGCGCGAGGCTTAGGAATTCTCCGGGTGAATTCTTGTTAATGCGGGGGAATTATATAAAGACTTCTGTCTTATTTGTGGGATTTTCAAGTACAAAGGGGAAAGGGCGATTCGAGCTCTCTAAGACCTCTCTAACTCCGTAGGTATTTTCATCTCATTCCGCGGTCTTTCGTGCCAGGATTACTTCGTGAAACCCTCTCGAAGTTGGAATTTTCCTTACACCTTACCCCTTTCTCCATTTGTCTATTTCTCATTTTCTAAATTCTTGACAAACCGTATTACCGCTAGTTTAATGAATCAGCTCTATGTCGATAGAAGCACTTAATGCCGAAAGAAGCATCCGACGTCGAAAGAAAAACCGGAGAACACTATCGAAAAAATCGCACCAAAGAGCTTAGAAAGATGCTAAAAGTAGCACCCAATGTCGAAGGAACCATCTAGTCCATTTTCGAAAACAGAGCATATGCAACGGTTGCAAGAAGTGCCCAGTGTCAAAAGACGCTGGTGTCAAAATATTCATCTGGTACACTGTCAAAATAAGAACTCAGTTTGAAAAAAGCGCCTAGTCCACTGTCAAAAGAAGCGCATTTTCAACTGTTGCAAGAAGTGCTCATTGTCGAAAGACGTACTTATAACACTTTTGGGAGAAGCACACAGTTTTGAAAGAAGCGCCTAGTACACTCTTGAAACAAACATACCTATGGCACTGTTGCAAGAAGTTTGCCATAGTTGATCAAAAATCCAGTGTTGATAGAAGCACAAA
>JAAAKG020026546.1:0-19926 GCA_010014905.2 Druon quercuslanigerum | reverse complement strand
TCCGATCGTTTCTATTTGCTTTGACTGCAGACATCGAAAAGATGTATCGTCAAATCGAAGTTGCGTCTGACGATTCAATCTATCAGAAATTAATCTGGAGAGAAAATCCAGATGATCCGATTCAAATTTACAGGTTGAAAACGGTCACCTATGGAACTGCCTCCGCACCTTTTCTAGCAACTCGCGTTTTGAAGCAGCTCGCTATTGATGAAGGTAATTCTCACCCTCTCGCGGCCCAAGTATTGAAACGCGACTTCTACGTTGACGATGTACTGACAGGCGCTAATACGTTGCAGGATGCAATAGCACTTCGTGATGATCTTGTTAAGATCACGCAAAAGGGAGGTTTTACCCTGCGAAAATGGGCGTCAAATGACCCTCGATTGACTCACGATTTGTCGAATAAGGCAGTAAATGAACTCCTATCCCTCGATTCTGGCACAATAAAAACTCTCGGTATCTCTTGGAATTCTCGAGATGATACAATCATTTATGTTGTGAATAAAACAGAAAAAGGTAGTCAAATTACTAAGCGATCTATTTTGTCAGAAATCGCAAAACTCTTCGACCCGCTCGGATTGTTGGGTCCCGTTATAGTTCATGCAAAATTGATGATACAACATTTGTGGAAATTGCAGATAACTTGGGATGAACCACTTCCGTCGGATCTAGAGTCGAATTGGGTAGAATTTAGAAATCAATTACCTTCGTTGAATGAACTTCACTTCAGTCGATGCATAATTTCACCCAATTTCATAGAAATTCAGATGCATGGCTTTTGTGACGCAAGTGAGAAGGCATACGGTGCATGTATATATTTGCGTGTCACTGATAGCCAGGGAAGGCATCACAGTTGTCTCGTATGTTCCAAATCTCGCGTTGCGCCAGTACAACCTGTAACTCTGCCTAGACTTGAATTATGCGCTGCAGTCTTATTATCTCGCTTGTATGCTTCCACACATGAAGCTTTGAAACACATTCAGTTCAGTAAGACATTCCTTTGGTCTGATTCTACAATCGCTTTGCACTGGATTAAAACGCCACCTCATAGATTAAAAACCTTCGTTTCCAATCGGGTCGCTGAAATTCAAGAGACGACTCAGTCTCATGAATGGAGACACGTCCCCACTCTTGACAATCCAGCTGACCTATCTTCACGAGGTCGAATGCCAAGAGAGTTTCTTTCTGATCACATATGGCAGCACGGACCTGTCTGGCTTAGTCAGGGGGAGAAGGAGTGGCCTCAGATGAAAATACAGCCCTGCGAAATTCCTGAGACGCGCAAACCACCTGTTTCGCAGGTCCTAATGGCAATTACAGCGTCCAAGATCGAGATCTTGGAAGAGTGCTCATCCATGAATGAATTAATTCATGTGATTGGATTCTGCTTTCGTTTCCTTCATAATGCAAAAAAGGGTAACGAGGAAAAATATGAGGGTAATTTTTCCAATTCTGAAATTGAGTCTGCTTTGAAATTTGTACTTAAATTGACTCAAGCTACAGCGTTTTCAAAAGAAATTGACGCGTTATCTAAAGATCGAGCTATCGATAAAAGAAGCAAGATTCTTTCCTTAAATCCTTTCCTTGATGAAGGATTGCTCAAGGTCGGCGGGAGACTCAAATTTTCCACTCTAGATTTCCATCAGAAACATCCTATATTACTTCCTCGCAGTTCACATGTAACGGAATTAATTATCCGTGAACAGCATAGGTCTTTGAAACACGCAGGTACCCAGGCAACACTCTACGCGATACGAGAAAAATATTGGTTACTTGACGGGAGGAACTCAGTGCGAAAAATTATCCTTCAATGCCCGACGTGCTCTCGAGTGAAACCGCGAAATTTCGATTATGTAATGGGAAATCTACCCGTGAATCGGGCAACCTTTTCGCGTCCATTTCTGCATGTTGGAATTGACTATTGCGGGCCATTCTACGTTAAGGAGAAAAGATATCGTAATACTAAACATATCAAATGTTACGTCGCAGTTTATGTATGTTTTGCTACAAGGGCTGTTCACCTTGAATTGGTAAGTGATCTCACAACGGAGGCTTTCATCGGTAGCTTGAAACGATTTTTTGCCCGTCGCGGTAAATCAAGTACTATCTCGTCTGATAATGCTACCAATTTTGTAGGTGCTAGTAGAGAACTCAATGAGCTCTATGATTTGCTCAAGTCAGAAAATCACAAAAAGGCCTTAAATCAATTTTGTGAAAATGAAAGAATTTCTTGGAAATTCATTCCCCCCAGGTCTCCTCACTTCGGTGGCCTTTGGGAAGCGGCTGTTAAGTCCTTTAAGCACCATTTCTTGCGCACTGTTGGTAATACCGTTCTTACTTTCGAACAATTGCAAACATATGTCATCGAAATTGAAGCCATCCTGAACTCACGTCCAATCGCTCCTTTATCCTCTGACCCGAACGACATCCTTCCCTTGACACCCGGTCATTTCCTGATTGGTGGTCCAATGACTAGCTTCCCACAGGCCGATCTTCGAGACATCAAAATTGGCAGACTCTCTTCATGGCAGCACGCGCAACAACTTCGTCAGCATTTCTGGTGTCGCTGGCACAAAGAATATTTAAATGAGCTAATTGCGCGGAGCAAGTGGAAATCAGGTTCCACAAATATTCACGTCGGAGCCCTGGTACTCTTAAAGGAAGATAACCTTCCTCCTCTTCAGTGGGCTCTTGGACGCATAACTGACCTTCATCCAGGAGATGATGGTATAATTCGCGTCGTGACTGTGAAAACCTCCACCGGAGTTCATAAACGGTGCGTGAAAAAACTGTGTCCGTTTCCAAACGAATCGGCGGATAATTGAACAATTTACTATTTGACTATTTGACTATGTGAAGTTTGTTTTTTTTGTTTTTTTTTGTTTGGTTTGAATTTTAGAACTAAGTTTATAAGGTTAATCTTATTCATATGTTAGTTGCTATGCTCATTTTTGTGATCATTTGTAGTAATCGACCATTTCCATTTTGGTTTATGTTTGTTTTTTGAACACTATCGGTTCAAGGCGGCCGGCATGTTCGGTTTCACAAAATATGTTTTCGACAAATATTGTTTTAATGCCTGCTTCTTTCAGAACCCATGAATAGCACTGTGAATTTCTCATCGTAAACTGTCCATATTTATTGTAACCATCTGTGTTTTTGCTATTGTATTTAGTCACGTCCACTCAATCGACAGACTCCTTCACTCGGAGGGTACATTGTTGTAAATCTGTTAATAACCAAGTGTCGCCATCGCATAATTTAGGACTTTCCGGGTCTAGCCATCTGTTTAGGTCTAGGCGTCCTTCCATTTTGTATACCCCCTCTCAATGTCCTTAACTGCTCCCTCCCGCTCCTTTTTGACCATCTGAGGTTAGTTCACTCGTGACCTGCCTAAGGGCAACTTCGATTTTTGTGTTCACTTCCGACTTGTCTTACGACTTTATCTCTATTGTACTTTATGATTTCCTATCAATCTGACTATTTCGTATCTTTATAAAACCTATCGGAATAACCAATCGCACGTGCGCGTGTGTCTACTGTAACCAACTTATGTTCATTCTCTATTAATGTTTCAGTTGTGAAAATATAGACAAATTTGAGTGAATCCTTGTGTCACGTTCTATTACCTGGACATTATCCTTAGAGACTGAAGATTAAAATCATGGTTTACCTATTGCTCAAAACATAATTGATAGATGCCCCCTAACGCAGTTACATTAAAACTTCGACACCCGGCGTATGTTTAGGATTTGCGGAAACTCATTTTTTAATTTTGTTGTAAACAAAAATTTTTTAACAATATTTTTAATTACCCTGCAGTCCCGCAAGAAAAGTTACTGTTATAGAGGACCACCTTTTTACAACAGGGCAGCAGCGGCGTAACTCTCTTGCCCCCTTGGAGCACCTTGTCCAAGGGGGTAAGAGAGTTACGCCGCTCCTGCCTCTCGCCACCAGTATACTACCGTGTTTCTGTATAGCTCGCGTGCAACTTTCAAGAGATAAAATACACTCCATTTTCAATTTGAAAAAACAACAACAAAAAGGACATTTTCGAGAAAAACCGAGCTGAACCGATCGGTAAAATTTCCTTTAGCTTGTATGATTAAAATATGGCATTCAACAATTGAACCGTTTAGGTTTAGCTCGCCCTTAGCGAATTTGACAGCAGTTTGAAGCGCCTTAACTCTACAAGAACGCAGGAGTGTATGGAAAAAGCGGGCCGCACCCTCTGCGGTTAATCGTGTCATCTGCTTCAATCAGTTGCAAAAATGTCTAAGGCCAGCTTCAGTTCATTTGCAGTCACTCGGTGATTAATTTTGCACGCGTTACGAAAATTTGTAAAGAAAACAAGAAGGAACCTTTATATTTCCAAGAAAAAATAAGCTTTCAGGCGAAGTAAAATCAGGTGCTTCAAAAGAGTTTATTTTGAAGAAATATGCTAGAGGCAGAGGTGATCATGTGTCCGGACCCATGTTTCAGACAGGTTGAATTCATATCATTAATAAAGTAGAAAAGTTTGTTTTGAGGTTATGTTTAAAGTATCAAACCTTTTTCAAAAATAATATTTATTAAGACCCATACTAAAAGTATACTTGCATTAAACTATATACCATATAAATTAAATTGAAGAAATGATCAAAAGTAATTATATAATTCAGTTATACTCCTATTATATAGTATCGACAAAAATGATCTACATGTCTATTTGGTTGGGTTAAAAATAAATACTTCGGAAATATGAAATCACATTAGGGCCGACTTGAAGACTTGAACAGTAAAAAATTAAAGAGTTTGAACTTGAACATGTTTGATAAAAAACATTTATCATTTACCATTTATTACTTATTAAAATATTTTTAAGTTCAAAAAAATGTTTTGAAATAATTTTAGATTTAAACAAATTTGAAACAACTTCTAGATTTCTCAAGATTTAGAAATTAACTTTCAAACATTTTAAAGCAGGTTTCAACTACTTGAAATGAAAATAATTTAACTTCTTATTTACATTGTTCAGTTAAAAAATATATTTTTTTAATTCATAACGTTTCCACCTTAAAAATGCTGCAAATAATAACATTTAAAAAAATTTGAAAATTTTAAAGTTCATCTATAGATTTTTTAATTAAGGGCGTAGACAATAATAACGTGGATTTATATTTGTCTAGCATTAAATGCCAATCTTTGAACTTTATAATCTATAAACGTTAAAAATTCGAAATTTGTAGGAATTAGGCTTTGCTGAATTCAAGTAGGTACGGTCCTGTTGGGCAGTTCTCCCACCATAAGCTACGGCGTTGACGCGCGTTTAGCAACCTGTTTGATTTGAGTAATAAGCGTGAACGCGTGTATTAGTAGTCCTCGAACTTATTCATTGTCTCATTATACTCAAAGTATTATAGTTAGATTCTTTGTGCATTCTATATCAATAGATAACCATAATCAAAGTGTAATTGTCTGTGTTGTGTCATAAAGTTTATTAAATTTACCTTATCACCAGTCCTCCACGCTATATTAGTACAAAAGGATTACAACTCCTATACGGTAGCGCGAGTGTGGTTGCGATCGACAAAAAATCTGGTGATATAATACCCACTGAAAAACATTGTGTAAATTGAAAGTGAGAAGTTAAGGTGAAAATCGTGGTCTTGCCTCATCCATTGAAACGAAGGACCGAAGCGACTTGATTGAATCTGCAAGCCGAGTAATCCGAGTGGAGCGCTCGATTGTTTACATTACGGCGCGCCAGAAGACACAACAGGAAGTTTATTGAAAAGTATAAATAATAAAAGTTATTGCTTTGGCTTGTTCTATATCGGTGATGCAAAAAGAGTGAAGTGAATATCAATAATTGAAATTTGATATGGAAAAATAAAATGATTTAAGTTCGAGGTTGACTTACAAGCTGAAAGAAAAGCTTGAGTAACTGAAGTTCACATTGAATGTACATTCTAAAGAATGAATCACAAGAGATGATTTCATGAAGAAATAATAAATAATAAAAATTCTTTATTAAAGCTAGAGAGCTTTACTGAATGAAGAATGTACATTCTGAAATTTAGTTTCAAGTGAAATTGAGTATCGAAAATTAAAAAAAGAGTTTAGAGAACTTTCACAGAGGTGAAAAAATAAATAAAAATAAATAAATAAAAAATTGCCGAACGGGGCTTATTGTTGCGTGCATGGCATGGCAGCGGGTATCTGAGCATATAGCCGATCGCACGTTTATAGGTAGACGGGCCTAAAATTTCATGCTACATAATATTAATTTTTTTGAGTTTATTTTGTTGCGAAAAAATGGTTAAAGAATACAGTAATTAAATTTAGATAAAAATTCGATTATTTATAACGTCATATTCGCTTGCTCTTTTTCTTCAATTCGATCACAACATAGAGTATAATAAATTGATAGATTACAATAAAACACATACTAATTGAGAATATTTCACAGCCCTGGAACAGATGGCTAATGATAATGACGAGGATGCATTGAGGCAACAATATGAGGAGTACATGAGAGTCAGCTGTGGAATAGAGATTCATCCTGAACAACATAATCAATGTGAGAAAATATTTTTATTAGCCATCTATTTTTGACTGATGAGTGAGAGAGCTGTGAATAACGAGAAATTTTTTGTTGATTATGAGTGTGAATGAGAATGTCAGATCTGACGATTTTATTGAGATAGAGAATTCCAAGTGATACGAGTATTTTATTTCACAGCTACAACCACAACAACGAGCGGGACCGTACTTGATAACTTACGAACTGAAATGAGTAGAAATACTAATATCGAGATTGCAAATATGTCCGATTCTAGAAATAAACTTTTGGAATTGCAAATCACCATTGCTCGTGCACAAGCTTTAGCTAGTAACAAGTAAGAATAATTCAACATTAGCAATGCCAAAAGTACAGCGAACTTACAGGCTTACCTCAAAAGCGACTTTTGAAGTATGGCTTGATAGTCTTAAGACAGAAATGACTGGTTGGTCACTTTTGGAAATGATTGATTCAAAAGTGGCCGGACCAAGTGGTATGTCTGAAGTTGATGTTATTCTGAGAAAAAATGCAGTCAAAGACATTATAATAAACCATATTGATGAAGTCTATCACAAGAAAATTCTTGGATTAACAGAGCCTTTGAAAATTTTGAATAAATTGAGAGATAGTCGAAAAGGTGAAGTTAGCTTAACTCCAACTTCCATAAGAACCAAGCTCTACAACCTAAGGATTAATAGAGGAGAGAGAGCTCATGACTTTTGTGAGTGGTTCGACCAAATAATCAGAGAGCATGAATTGAGTGATGATCCTGAAAAATTGTCTCCACAAGAAAAGAGATCTACATTCTACCAAGCTATCATCGGAGTAATGCCGGAAATAAGACGTACTGACTCGGCAGTAATAATTACAAAGGGCAAAGAAATGGATATGGATGCTTTGAGAAAAGCAATGCGTCGTTTTCAAGAAGATAATTATGCTGAATCGAAAGGCTCGAAAGAGAAAGATCCAGCAGTATCAAGAGCAGTGCCACAAAAATTTAAACGTAACAACTCCGCTTGTCACAGATGCAATAAAGAGGGACATTGGCAGCAAGAGTGTCCACTGAAAGATACCATTTATTGATTTTGCAACTATTGCAAACACATTATTGATTCTCCAATCAATATGACGAGTCATATGGTCCCCCTGCCAAAAAGATGTACAATCAACTGTCAAGTATGAGAGGTAGAGGTATGGCTAATGGTAGAGGAAATCGAGCCAGAGGCAGAGGGGGTCAAAGAGGTGGCGGCAGAGGCAACGGCAGAAGAAATTTTAGAGGCAGAGGAGCCATAAGGGGTTCAAAGAATCAACCATCCGCAAGAAGAGCTGAATATGAGGACGAACAGCTCCAACCTACAGATGAAGATGACTATACAGAGGAGGAAGATTACAATAAGTATGAGTATGATGAGAGCCGAGGTAATAAAGTTTTTGAGAATATTTCAAATAAGAAAAGCCGCATAGAATTTATTGCAGATTCTGGAGCAACCGAACATATTGTAAATAAAAGCTTCATATTGACCGATTGCAAAGTATCAGAAAACGAAGTTATAAAAAGCGCAAATAAAAATGAATTTGCTGATATTGTAATTGATCATTGCGAAAATTAGTAGATGCGGGCTTAAGTATATATTTTGATGATAAAGTATTTAGAGTTTACGACACAGAGAATAGTAAAACGATATTTGAAGGAGTGTATGAGAAACCGAATTGGGTTGTCAAATTTGATGTTAAAAAGATAAAGAATAGAGGCAATGAGACAATACATCAATCCGAAAACTACAGTTGCTTTGCGTGTTTAGCTATAGACGATGACTCTTCAGAACAATCGCAGATTAACAAAAGAGTGCGACGATGCTCAGATTCGGAGGGAAAAATTTCAGAGCATGTCACAGAGTCAACATTAATGGAGAAATCTATGATTTTCAGATGGTCAGATGTAACTTTGAATACATAAAAAAATTTGGTTGCATAGCTTATGCCAAACTCTCGACGACTGATTAAATTTAACAATGTATCCATAAAGTCAGTATTAGTGGGACACACTTCTACTGGATATACTTTATGGCATCCAAGTTCGAGAAAATTCCTAGTATCAAAGCACGTTAACTTTATAGAAAGATTTGCTTATAAGGATGTATATAAGAAAAATAAAGAGTTAAATCAAGGCACAAAGAGGAAACTAATTGATAAGTTCGAAATTCACGAGCCAATCGAGTTTGAGATAGGTAACCATGCTAATGCGCCAAAAGATATAAAAAATCCCGAAGAAACAGTTAGCACCAGAGATTCTTAAATAAATACACCTTCATCTACTCCAAGAAAGAGAGGTAGACCGAAAAAAACAGATTTAAAACCAAATAAACAAAACTTGAATACGTCCACCACACAAAAAAGAAAAATGAGCAATAAAGATAACAAACGTAAAGCTGAGTCGTACAATGGGCCGATCACAAGAAGTAAAGCTAGAAAAATTCACGATACTAGTTTTGCTCAATACACGAAAATCATAGAATGTGAAAGTACGAGAAATGACGTATTAGGGCACATTCTTCTGGCATCTTTGAACAAAGATCCCACTACGTGCGAAGAAGCTATGAATTTTGCAGATAGTAAACTTTGGAAGCAAGCGATCAAAGATGAGTTGAACTCCATGAAAGAAAATAGTGTATGGGACTTAACTAAAAGACCGACAGTTAAACCAAATTGAAAGAAACCCAATATAATAGATTCTAAATAGGTATTCAAAAAGAAAGTTGAAAGTGATGGCAGAATTATATACAAGGATCGTTTAGTCATCAGAGGCTTCAAGGACAAAAACATATATGGTTTGAAAGAAACCTATGCATCTGTATCTCGACTACCACTTATCAGAGCAGTTATATCCTTAGCGAATAAAAATGACTTGGAAATGTGTGAGATAGATGTTAAAACTGCATTCTTGTATGGAGAGCTGAAAGAAGAAGTATACATGGAAGTCCCAGATGGCCTTCCAGTTTCAGAAGAAACAATGCTTGCAAAAGTATGTAAGTTAAAAAGATCGTTATATGGTCTGAAGATAAGTCCAAAGAAACGGAATAAGAGATTTTCAGAAGAAACTCGTAAACTGGGACTTAAAAATGATCTACATGATCCATGTTTATTTACCTGAAGACTAAAAGGTAAACTAGACATGGTTGTCCTATATGTCGATGACATGTTGATTGTAAGTAATAACAAATATAAATTAGAAGTGATTTAATCTCTTTTTAGTAAAGCTTTTAAGACGAAAGATTTGGGTGAACCCAAAAGCTTTTTAGGAATGACAATACAGAGAAACCGAAAAGACCACCAGGAATTTTTTTTCGATTAAAACGGCCACCATGATATATGTACATGCATACTTAAAAATCAGTACTTTTATCAAGTTTGATTTTCGAGCACTAACATTTCCACGCTCATTATGACATTATAAAATCAAAATAAAATATTTTTAGAGGAAATTCCAACAGAAATGATTCACACAGCCCTGATTGTTTATGCTACGCCGAGTTCCAAAATTGTACAAAGGAGATCAAGGATACCGCTGAAACGGCTTCTATAGCGGGATTGCAGTGTATTTGCAAAATCTATATATTCGAATTTTATTCAATGGAAAAATAATTATATTATTCATTTAATTTTTAATTATTTTTCATCAAAATAGACTTTCTGTCTGGAAAATAGTCGATCCGAGCCTTACATTCCAGTCTAGCCACTTAACAGTCAGCCTTTTGTGCCTCAACAGTCTCAAAACTATCATAGGAATATGGACTTGGTGGATTTTCGGTAGAATTTTGGAGTTTTATATTGTTAATCTTAAAGTTCCAATCATGCAAGTGTCTCACCAGAATAATGTAAATATTTATAATCTGAGCTCAGGAAATTCTCTTCCCGAGGTAAATTATTATATTTTTAAAGGTTATGGTTATGAATTTAAATTAACTATAATATTAAAATAAATTTCGATATCTACCGTAAAACTAAGGTGTCGTTACTTAGTTAATTAGCTAATTCAGATTTACAGACTAACTGGTTTTTAGTAACCTTTTTAGCAACCTACACTGGAAATAACATTTTGCTTTCAATTTTTAAATAGCTATAGAACTGATATGTAAGCCTGTTTGGTATATAAGCTATATTTTTTAAGTTATGGTTGTGAATGGAAATTAACTGTAATATTAAAAGAAATTTTGATAATTAGCGTACAACTAAGGTTCCGTTATTTAATTAGCATGATACGCTGATACAGATTTAGAGACTCACTGGTTTTTCTAACCTCGTTAGTAGCCTGTTCTAGAAATAGATACAGAACTGTTATGGATGTCTGTTTGGTTTATAAATAATACAATATCTTTGTAAATAATGTACAAAGTTTTTTCTAAATTTTAGATATTTATTATTGAAACTCAATTTTTGAAATCATTGTTTTAGTGCTCAAATTCTAAAATTAAATTTGTGGCGGTTATTGTGTAATTACCTATTTGGGCGTATTGAAAGAATGTTGATCTTTATTTTTCCAGCACAGAAAAAACTGGCGTTTTTCGTTCCAAAGAAGCTGCAACAAAAATTTACCCCACTTGCTGAAAAGGAACCTAAAACGATAAATAAGCTCTAAATGGTACCTTACTTGGTGTTCTAAAGAATCTCAATTTTAATTGAGCCTATTTGTAAAGAATCTATTTTTGTTTTTTCCCACTACGAAATTTTGTTTTAGTAATAACATAATTTTTACCTTCAAGCACATTCGTAATCGAACTCTAATGAACATAGCTTGATGATCATTTGCAGGTTATGTAGCAAAGTTGTGAACATAAAGGCATATTCACATGAATGCGCCTCCATGTTCTTTTCAAGAGTTAACTTTCAACATGACTTCTTTGAAGTTTGAGAAAAAAGTTTTTCTCAGTTTGTGCCACGCGGTCAATGGTCTAAAGCAGTAGCGGACTGGGTATCCAGGGGCGCGGCTGGGGTCCAATTCTGGGGGCGACTACTAAAAAAGGATATTGGCAAAAAGGAAAAACTATTTCTAAGGAGTATTAAGAGAACGCATTAGATGTGTGTGAAACTTGCCCCCCCCCCTCCACCTCCACGACTGTCGTAACAACTTTTTAAATTTTTCGGGGAAAATCGAAAATTCCAAGTTTGATCACTTAAAAAAATGGCGCATCAAAAAAAACATCTTTGTTAATCACACTTTCATGAGACCCGTAGGTGTTGCTTTACTCTTAAAAAACAACATAAAAAGTAAAAAAAAATTCGGGTCAAATTCATTCCAATTCGTTCCAAGAGCTCCAAAATCGTTATTATTCTTCTTTATGGAACACGTAGTTTTTATTTTAATCTTCGTTTATCGTAAAAAAAAGCATTGAAAATAAAAAATTTAATTTTTTTCAGTAACAAAACAGTTTATTTATAGAAGGCGCGCTTTTTAAATTATGAAACCAAGACAGTGAAAATACTTCTGTTTTAATACAAATGCATATAATGAATATTGTAATAATGTAAATTCATTAAAACGATACATTTTGCAGGGTAGCTGAGGATAAAATTTAGAGCAAAATAAGGAACAACACTTTATTATGTACTTTATTATTCAATAACTGAATAAGCAATCCCGTGCTGAGGTACAAACATAAATGTAATATACATTTGATATAACAGAATTTAACATAATGTAGAAAAGTTTTACCAATTACAGTATAACAAAATATAGTACTATTTTACAATTTCCAATATAAAGAAATATATCCTTTGATTCGAACTTTTGAAATATAAGCTAGTAACTTGTTTTAGAGAAAATTTCGATCAATAAGTAGTCATTTTAATATAAGAATTGAGTTTAAACTCAACAATTACGGAAATAATTAAATACAGCCGATAATTAATCGACCTTTCACATTTGTAAGCTAAAATTGAGTCATATTTTTTACATAAATAAGTTAATCTGAAGGAGAAATAGTCCTTGCAAATTTTGTAACAGAATGCAAGATGTGACCAGGTTGTCGGTGAAACGTATGTTTATTGTTTTTGTAAGAAAAAATATTTACGTACTGGAATCATCTCGTTCTTGCCCTGAACATTTGAATGTGAGTGGCTTTATACCAAACGTCCTACTGAAAGGTTTAGAATCTTGCCATAGGCCTTATCGCTTGTCTGGTGTCCAGTTGCAATATTTTTTGCAAGGCCTACGTGAATTATAGAAGATTGGTGAGCCTGATTTTAATAATGAAGAAACGTTTTCAGAAGAAGAGTTCAATTAAATCAGTCGTGATGCTGTACAAGATCGATGGGTATATCGCTGTATTAGTATAAAGGATTTGATGATAGTGTGAGCTTTAAGATGCTTAAGTGTAAACTTTATAGTGTAAGCTGTAAGATAGGTGTAAGCTTCGCCAAGGGCTGAGTGATGACTTTTTAAAAGTTATTTTTGGATACGATAGTAGGAAAAATGTTGTCTCATTATTTCTATTGTGAGAAGATCTTCGATGACACGTTTTGTTCCCAACAACGTAGGCTTGAGGGCTATAACACGGGAGCAGTATATACAGACATGTAATAGACTTCGCAAATGAACTTTATAATCCTACTCCTGAAGTTCCAAAAGTGATTGCCTATATAGATGGAACTTATGTATATATCCATAAACCCACTAATTTCAGAACACTCAGGCAAACGTAGTGCATTCATAAAAGTCACCACTCAATTAAGCCAGCTTTAGTTGTAGCTCCAGACGGCTATATTTTGAATATTCATGGCCTCTGCTTTTCTGACTCTCGCAATAACGATGCTGCCATGCTTACTTAATGAATTCGAAATCGATGTTCATGGGCTGCGAGAATGGTTCGAAAACGATGACACTATCATTGTGGACCGTGGTTATCGTGATGCCCTACTGCTTCTCGAAAATCTTGGTATTAACCATAGAATGCCACCACTGTTAGTTCCTAGACAAAGGCAATTTGATACAGAAGAAACAAATGACTTAAGATAGATCACTAAGAGAAGGTGGATCGTAGAGGGACGAAATTGCCACATAAAATCTGTTTTTAAGTTCTTTGAAAATCTCGTGAACATGAATCATGCCATTAACATCGGCGATTTTTACCGTATTTCTGGGGCGATCTTTAACAAGTATTGTCCGTGCATACAGATGGCTGAAGTGGCCGTAGACTTAGCCCAAACAATGTTATGAAAATCACGTGAACCCAACGTCGTCCAGGCCAGAGTAACAATTGACAACCTGAATACCAGGAATGCCAAATGGATTCATCTTAATGAACACCAAGTACCTCATTTCCCTAGGCTGGATATGAATTATCTGAAGGACCTGACGGTAGGAATCTTTCCGCTGAATATAGCAAGAGCTAACATCCCAGATAAGCTTGACAGAGAGCGAATGGAAGATTTGTAGTTGAACAAACTTGTCGATGAACCGGATTTAATAAGAGGGCGAATGTATTCTCTTTTCAGATGCGCAACGAAATATAAAATCTGGATATCCTATGTAGAAGATAACTTGCTTCAAGCAGCCGATGATCAAGAGCTTCAGCTGGATGAAGCACAAAACAATGAACAAATATTGGGGTACTACTGTACTTGCAAAACTGGGGCCAGGACAGTCGGATCATGTGCACATGTAGAAATCATATTATGGTATTATAGTAGAATGAAATACCAAAACTTGTCTAATTTGAGCAAACTCATTCTTATTGTTGTCTTTACTGACTAGAGCGTTATCCAATACCAAACCATACAGTAATGTTGCTATAACTGATTTAAACACTTCCCGATTTTGCCTTCATTGGCCGGATCGCACCATACTCTTGCCTTAACTGGCTGGAAAATACCAGAATATTGCTATTATTAACCTGATCATTCTTTAATCTTGCCTTATTATGCTGAATAATACTCCGATATTGCCTTAATTGGCAGGATCGTGCACTGATATTGTGTTGATATTGCTGTGATTACCCGGATTTAATTCCTCAATTGGATGGATAGAGAGTGGGACATAACATAAATACTATCGATCAGGAGGCTCTAAGCTACAAAATGTCAAAGAAACAGCAAGTTCGGCATGCCAAACAGTCCTAGAGGGCCCGTGGAACTCCTCTAGTGTGCATGAAACGTTAACTTTGGTACGACACCCACGAAAAAGTATATTTTTTTCGATATTAAGACATGGATATTATAATTGGGGGATCTTAAACTACAAAATATCAAAGGGACAGAGAGTTCGGCATCATCCCTGAGCTAGCTGCTAAATAGTCCTCTGTGGCCGCTGTAACTCTTCTCATCTACATGAAAAGCAACATACGACGCAACACCGTCGGAAAAGTATCCTTTCGTCGACCTTTAGCCATGGATATTATTGTTCAGGGGGTCCCAAAATACATAATATTCACGGGACAGTGAGTTCAGCATGATCCCTGAGCGTGGTGCCAAACAGTTCTCTGTGGTCGCTGTAACTCTTCTCAGCTGCATGAAAAGCGACATGCGACGCAACATCGACTGGAAAGTATCCTTTCGTCGACCTTTAGACATGGGTATTATTGTTCAGGGGATCCCAAACTACAAAACATCCGAGGGATAGTGAGTTCGGCATGATCCCTGAGCGTGGTGGCAAACAGTCCTAGAGGGTCCATTGAACTCCTCGAGTATGCATGTAACGTTCACTTTGGTACAACACCCACGAAAAAGTATCATTTTCTTGACATTCAGTCTTGATATTATTGTTTGGGGGGTCACTAACTACAAAATATAAAAGGAACAAAGAGTTCGTCATGGTCCCTGAGCATAGGGACAAATTATAAACTACATTATACTACAGTTTCAGCGAATTTGACTGTGACCATATTTTCCATAGATGTGTGCGGGGTCCATTTTTCGAAAAATGAAAAATTTCAATTTTATCGAAAATGGCTTAATCAATTTAAATGGTTTAAATATATTGTACAAGGTATCATAGCAGTTCTAAAGAAATCAAGAGTCAATTCTGGCAAATAGAAAAAGGGATATTTTTTTCTTGAATTATGAAAAAAAGAAATTTTCAATGAAAACTTTTTGGCACCGCCGTAATTTTTTTCTTATGAGGTGCCCCTAGATCTTAGTAACAACATATATTTTTTTAAGCATGAACCCAAGGGTGCTTCACAGTGAAAAAAAGAAAATAGGTTTGTTGGCCCCTAAAAAGCTTGCTGTTTTATTAAAACGAGGGGTGCCATGGATTTCTTAAATTATCATCACTGGAAATTATAGATGTGATATTGCATAGATTTTAGTTTTCATCTTGTATTCTTGTCCTTTTCCGCTTTCTTTACAATACGCCATACACGTACATACTACATACACCTAATGTGTACCATAAACGCAGCATGCATTATGCAGGCCGCCTAAAAATATAAAATATTTCTACTGCAATGTTAACAACCGATTGCGGAATAAATATGAAAAATACTTGTTTTTTCGAGGTCTCTTGATTCTTAGTGTAAAATAAGAGATCAGAAAATCGACCGATTGTCTTTTTTATCTTTCTTTTGAAAGCGTATTCCTTAAAAAGTCAACAATTATTTCAGTTTTCGCCAATGCCGCGCCATCTGACGCGAATAGAAATTTTTTTTAAATTATAACACATTTGGGTTGGTAGTATTGGTTCCGTTTTTTTGGGTGAGAGTTGATGGTTACGTTCGGCTGGGTTGATCTGGTTGTGCAGGTTAGGTTTGATTGGATTGGTTTGGATGTTCTAATCAATACTGCCCTACCGATAGAAATCTCAGAGTATATGCTAAAGTTTCTCAAGGCTCTGAGAAGCTCTAAGAAATTCTCCGCAGGCACACAGGCAGGTTTATTTAAAGGTCCAGGTAGCTCGTTTAAGTGGTCTAAAGGCTTTAAAATTTCCTTTCCGAAATTGAAATAAAAATACTATCACCAATAACAAGCAGAGAGGCTGAAATTGAAATAAGTAGCTGACACTCAAGGGTCCTTTATTAAAATTTCCGATTAAAATTTAGAAATAAATTTTTCAAATTACAAAGTTAACAGCCTAAAACATAATAATTCGTAATCTACGGGTTTCGATTATTTAAGATATCTAACTTTTTTTAAATGTTTAAAATTGGAATTAATATAACGTATCTCGTAAATGGAATGAGATACGCCAAAACAGACAATAAAAAATAATAAAAAAAAAAATAAATAAAAATAAAAAATATGTGTTCCTATTTGAAAGTTTAAAGTTACCCGCCTCCCCTCCCACCGCATAGAGAGGTGCGTGGGGAAAACTTTTTCGGGTTCGCTTTTCCCCCTCGAAAATAAAAGGTTTTTATTGCGGACATTTTTTGTCAGATGCGTATTTCTTGAGATCTATCGATGTCTCAACACAAGGTGTAAAAAATACATCTCCCTCGAGGAAGTTTAGTTCTAAATGAGCCTTGGAGGCAACCAACCAAATTTTTTCATGATTCGTCATTATACGATAGCCTCCAAGTGCACTAGGTGTCAAAACACATTTTCCTCGAAGAAGTTAAGTTCTAAATGAACCTTGGAGGTAACTAACCAATCTTTTACAAGATCCATCATTATAAAATAACCTCCAGGAGCACCATGTGTAAAAAACACATCTTCCTAGATGAAGTTGAGTTCTAAATGAACTTTGGAGGCAAGTAATTACAGTTTCTCATGATTCAGCATTGTAAAATAACCTCTAAGTGTACCAGGTGTAAAAAATACATCTCCCTCAAGGCAGTTGAATTTTAAATGAACCTTGGTGGTAACCAACCAATATTTTTCATGATCCGTCATTATAAAATAACCTTAAAGAACACCAGGTGTAAAAAACACATCTTTCTCGAGGAAGCTGAGTTGTAAATGAGCCTTTGAGGCAACCATTCAAATTTTTTCATGATTCGTCATTATACGATAACCTTCCAGTGCACCAGGTGTAAGAAATACATCTCCCTCGAAGAATTTGAATTTCTAAATGAGCCTTGGAGGCAACCAACCAAATTTTTTCATGATTCGTCATTATACGATAACCTTAAAGAGCACCAGGTGATTGTATAATGATGAGTAATGCACAAAATTGGTTGATGCCCCCCTAGGTTCATTTAGAACTCAACTTCCTCGAGAAAGATGTGTTTTTACGCCTTGTTCAATAAGAAGTTATTTTATAATGACGGATCATGAAAAAGATTGGTTGGTTACTTTAAAGATTAATTCAGAACTCGGCTTCCTCGAAGAAGCTGTATTTTTTACACCTTGCGCACTTGGAGGTTAGTTTATAATGACGAATCATGAAAAAAATTGGTTGGCTACCTCCAAGGTTCATTTAGAACTCAACTTCCTCGAGGGAGATGTACTTTTACACCTGGTGCACTTACACGTTATTGTATAATAACGAGTGATTCACAGAATTGGTTGATGCCCTCCTAGGTTCATTTAAAACTCAACTTCCTCGAAGAAGATGTGTTTTTTACACCTGGTGCTCTTGGAAGTTCTTCTATAATGATGGATCCTAAAAAAGATTGGTTGGTTACCTCCAAGGTTCATTTAGTACTCAACTTCCTCGAGGAAGATGTGTTTTTTACACCTGGTGCTCTTGGAAGTTATTCTATAATGATGGATTATGAAAAAGATTGGTTCGTTACCTCCAAGGTTCATTTAGTACTCAACTTCCGCGAGGAAGAAATATTTTTTGCTCCTGGTGAAAACTAAATTTGTTGAGACGACTTTCCTGACCTACCGGTGTCGACCTGGGGTAGCATTACTGATAGCAAAATTTTTGATAGGAACTTCCAAAGCCCCTTACAGGCTGCAAATTTCAGACAGAAAATTAGTGGACTTTCTACGGAAATTCAACGGAATTTCCAACCGGAATTTCCGTGGAGCACTTTCCGGGGAATCTTTCCACATGGGACTATAAACTTTTTAGTCCTCCTCCCATAAAAAGAAAAAAAAAACATTTTTCGGTACACTCTAATATTCATCGTCATTAATTATAAGTATTGATAGAATTATAGTTCACTATAATAAATCACCATTATTTTTTGAAATTTTCGTTTAAATAATAATCATGTAGAATTATTGCGAATACGAAGAATTTAATGTATACTCTGTTCACCGAGAGAACGAAAGCGGTCGCACAGGTTTTTCCAAGGAAGGCGTCGACCAATTTTTTTATTCCGTGTACAGCAAATCGTTCATGAAGGGAGATACAATTTTTTCAAGTACACTGACTTAAGTGCTTTCTGAAATATTTTATAACCAGATTAGGGCCACCACTAAACCCTTTCTAGCGGAGGTTCTACGCCTGTACTTCCCTTTCTTTGACAAGCTGCGGGCAGAGTACGAAATTTCGTCTTTTCAGAATTTCGTTCTTTCGGTGAACAGAGTATAGTTAATTAACTCCATAAATTGAAATTAGTGTGACGTGCAGGGTCAGTGAATAATGAGTTACTGATTTGATTCAGTTACCCTCTTCTGACTGATTTAAATCTAGATTAGAAACGCGGAGTCAAAAAGTCTGGACAGTCCGTACGTTTATGCACGTTTATATTATAAGGTTGTCCGTACTTTTAGACTCGGTCGCGTTATGTGCGTACATCAAGTTACGGACTGTCCGAAAATGTAGGCACTACTATAAGAAATACTTAATAGTTCATGCTCACGAAAAGTAAGGAATGTTATCGTTGTTGAATAATAGAATACACTTGTGCGTTAGAAAAATACCATAAAAATCTGCACCTAAAAATTTATCAGAAAAATTTCGCAAGTCAAGGCTTTCTAATATGTTGGTCATTTAAGCTGATAAGGAAAACACATCGGTTCCAGAGGTCAGAAAGGGGTTTCAGCAGCTCTTCGTCGTTGTGTCAGCTAATATGCGAAATGCTGGACTCGTGAATTATTCACTGGATGACAAATATTGCATCAAACTTTTCCTAAGAAACTTGTCCGCGATAAAAAATATAAAAAAAAAAATACAGGATGTTCATTGAGTGGATATCAACATATCTTTTGGTATATTTTTTAAATCTTATTCTGTTTTAAAATTTAATTGCATATATAATACATTATTATTTATATTATGGTAATGTCTGCGTATACCAAAAAAATCGGGCTATTTGTAATGAAACTTTCGTGCAAATAGTCCATTTTCCTGGTCCCACTAATCACAGTGAAAAACATCCTTACACGGAGAAAATTATTGTGGCAAAGTTTGCCAAACTTTGTGGCAGTCCTCGATATGTGACCAGATTGGTAAAGTTTCCCTAAATTTTGGGAGATTTCGCCAATATCATTTTAGGAATTTTTGCCAAAAAGTTTGGCAATTGATTTACAAATTTGACGCCGAGCATTTACAAAAT
>JAAAKG020026535.1:0-19928 GCA_010014905.2 Druon quercuslanigerum | reverse complement strand
TTCGATTGATATTTATGTCTCTAATGAGCCGAAAAGTGGGATAGTTTGGAAATCTGATTTTTTAATGATAGAATTTTGTTCGTGTTTTTAGACATAAAATTATTCTTGAAAATTTGATGATTTTCCAATCTCAAAATATAAATGATTTATATTACTATGGATTTAAAAAAGATAATTTTTGGTTTAAAATCCTCCACCCAAATTTTAGCTAAACATGTAAAATTGACAATTCGGGATTTTCTTTAAGCAAAAGTAATTGTCCTATAAAAATAATGATTTTTAAATAATCAATTTTTTGTAAACAATTGCAAACTCAATATCATCAAAAGTATGAGTCTAAAAAAAGTTTCAAGCACTTAGTAGATACTTTAATAAAATACACCCTGTAGATTTTTAAATCAACCCAATAAAATAATTAATAAAACGATTAGAAGGCTTAAAAAAATGTTTCCGTTTTTGATTGTTCAATGTGAAATAATAAAAAATTACATTAAAGAAGCTCGAAAGAAATTAAGCTAATACTATTGTAAACTTCGATGCTTTTGAATATGGATTTTAATATTCGGACATATAGATAGAACGAATAGCCCAAAAAAATCTAAAAGCATTGTTGAACGTGTCTTTGGTATATCTCTAGGAGATTTTTAAATCATGCCAAAAAATTATTATTCAAACAATTATATTCTTTAAACTATTTATAATTTCTTTAAACAATAAGTTAACAACAGTTTACCATTAATAAAAACTAAAAATGGTTGCTCGAATATTATAGAATGCAGATTATTTTTTCAAAATGTAAAAACTGCAATTAAACATTTTTTTATCCCCTTCACTCTCAATCGAAATACCCTTTGAATATAGATTTTAATAGTCGGACGTGTCCCTACCACAAACTAATAGTCGCAGAAAAAATCTTAAGATTACGTTCGATGCTTCTAAGCTACATCTCTTGGAGAATTTTTAATCGTGCAAAGTAATTATTATTTCCACAATTATGTTGCTTATTGTAACTTTATTATGAACAATATTATTTTTTAAATGATAACTTTTTTTGCATGAATAAAAAATCTCCTAAGGATATGGCACAGACGGATTCTACGGTACCTTTAGAGTTTTTTTACGGATTATTCGTTCGTAATAGCTATATTTCCAAAATTCAGATCCACATTCAAAGGATTTTTCTAGTGTAAGTGGAGAGGATGAAAACAACGTTTAAATTGGAGTTTTTACATTTAAAAATTTTTTTCTGCATTCTATTATATTCGAAGAACGTCATGTAGTAGTTAATTAAGTTCCATTTTTTCAATTATGGTTTAAACAAATTTCAAATATTAAAACAATATAATAGTTTATATAATTATATTTTTGCATGGTTAACAAATTTCCTACAGATATGGCCGATACATATCCAAAGGTGTCTGTGGATTTTTTCTGGGTGTATTAGTTTGTTGCACGTATGTATTCCAATATTGAAATCTACATTCAAAGGATTTTTTGAGCGGGAGTGGAGAGTGCAATGAGAAGGAATCGCATATGGTAGATAAGGAAGAGGGTCGAGAAAATAATGAGGGAAGCGGAAGATGTTGAGAGAGAGGGAGAGAAAATGCATGTTTGGGATTATGTGTAGAGGTGCAGGGTTAGAGAGATAATAAGAGGCTCGTACTGTTGATAGTTACCTTTAGTTAAACACAATCAATACTTATTAATATGCAAGTCCTCCCTGTGATATTTTTTTTAACTTTTCTTATAAATCGATCCCATAATTGAGATATTGCAGTAGAAGTGACATGGATACTAAAGAATGAGCATCGATTCAAATAAAAGTGGAAGAAATTTTTATTTTCTCGATTTTTATGCAGGTGCTTTGCGACAATAATAAAAACTTAGTATTAGCAGACTCGAAATCAACCTAAACCAGTTATAGTTTACTTTCTATACTACAAATTTCTCCCTGGTTAAATTTAAAAAATAATTAATTCTGCCAAGAAAAATGATCTTTTCAAAAAACTAAGCTTACCTCGGTTTTCCGTAATTGGAATGAAATATAATTGCCAAAATATTTCAAGCTATATCATTCACACAAATTACATTGTAAATTAATCTTCAAAAATAATTGCAGTTTCGTAGAGATTAGATGTGACCATAAGAAAAACTAATAATTGGATACGGAATTTCAGTTACAATGAGTAATCAGTCTTGTACTAGTTTATAAAAAAAATTCATGATAGTCCGACATTTATCAGGTATTAAAGCAGCAACTAAATATAGTCTGAACTGCTAGAGGCAGCACAGTGTTTTTCGTATCGTATAAAATCGACGGACTTTGCACGCTGAGTGTGTAAGGTGTTGGCACTGATTAAGTTGGTCGCATGCAAATCGTTCGTACCCTTCCGCTGCGCACCCTTTATCACTCAAATAAACCCTGTACTCCCCTAAGCGTGCTCCACCTTGTGTAATTATATGCAATTTATCATAATTGAGAGCGCTATCGAGATCGCAATCTAACAGGAACACAATTAGAAGATTTGAGACTGGACGAACGTCCATAGCTATGTCCAATATGAAACAAAGAGGGCGCCAAAATAGTGTTTCATTTCTATCTTGAAACCTTTTTTTTGGTCGCTAAACCTATTTGTGTCATGCCCGGTACTTTAACAGGATTTTACACGGGATCCCAATGAGATCTGAATAGGACATTTTCCCTCGGGTTGTCTTTTACCCCATGAATATTTAAAAATTAAAATAATCGTGGGTGAATCTTCAAAACTCGATGATTGTATTTAATTACTAAGAAATAGAGAAATTATGATAAGATTATATGATCATTAATGGTTAACATTTTTTAGAACGATTTTTTTTTCGAGACGCGCTATCCAAAAGCATTATGTTTGGCCCTTAGGTTATTTGAAATGATAACATTTAAGTATGTCCAAATATATTTGAGTGTGATAGTGTACAATTTCATTACGACTTACTTAAACGTCAGTTATAGAAATGAAACCTAGTATACTTCTAAAATGCTTGTAAATAAAATATGTTTCGATGGTATTTATATTCCATAAGAATAATTTTTTCATCATATCAAGAATATGCCAATAATAAAGTTTGCAATCAGAGTAAGACCTTTTAAATTAGACCTTAGTTTTTTCGTTTGTGTTTTTAAAGTTTAGTATAATATTACTAATATTAATTTGTAATTTGTGTACGACGTTAAGAAAAGTTTAAAAAATGATCATTATTCCCACATATCTAGATTTTAAAGCTTATAATTATTTAAAATTTGAGGCCTGATCCGAGAAGTCCTATCCGATTACTTTTATTTTTATTTGAAAATATTCATGATTTACCGCATAAGCTCATAAAAATCTTTTCGTTTTTTGATAATTAAATACATAAATCGTATTATTTCGTATCACTGTGTAAACTCTAATTTCATCTTGATACAATATTAGATCAAAAGTTTGTACATAAAAGTCCCAAAAAAGCACCAGTAAGTGTGATAACAATCCCTTCAAATTACCTGAAAAATCTATGAAGTGAATTGAAATCAACATTTAAGTAGATATTTTGAATACTGGTTTTAAATAAATAGGAAAATATTATTATACAATGGTTTCTCCCCTTTCCATAACCATAGGGACTTCACACATTTCAAGCATTAGAATGGGCTACATAAAACCTAATTTTAAATAATAATTTACTCAGGCGTTAAAATATCCTGTACAATATACTTCCGTGTACATAAAATTAATTCCTTAATTTAAGAATGTCCACAGAAAATATCGGAACATTTTTCGAGTATAATGATTTTTTACTTTTGTAGTTTTTCATTTGGGAGTAGCTTTCGGGGATTTGTAAAGTGTGACATTTTCAACACAAGCGATCAAAGATTCTCGTAAATGATTCAGATTGGCTGCTTCAAAAATTGCTTTTTTTATATTCTTTCTTTCATACCAGAAATCTCTCTCAAAATTTCTTATCCTTTTTGTGAATGGATTTTCACTTCAGAAGCTGCAAATTATTATGTATATCATTATTCCTTTGAGAAAGACTGTAGAAATATATATTTTTGCACATTCTGCATCTGTGGTGACAGGTTCACTCGCATTTGATATTCGAGACGCGAAAAGTCAGTGCAATTTTCCGCAACATCAGAGAACTCGGTGCCAGTATGGCTTGCTTACTCTCTACAAGAATTTATAAACGTATTTGCATACGCAATTTTCACGCTTAACCTGCTGGAAACGGGATTGAATTTAAGATAATACGGGGTCGAATATGCATAGATTTTTTGCACTTTTGCTAATAAATTGGTGGAGATGATTCCTGTCTTTTCATACGCTCTTTTTTAATTGTCTGCTCTCGGTGTCTCTATCATTTCCGTTGGTCTATGATAATTTCCATATACTCCTGTATTTTTTTCTTCTCGGGTTAATCGTTTATCAATAAAAATTCAGCACATTTTATAAATTTAAGTGTGACTCTTGTTTACTATCTTTTTGAAATCAAGGACTCAGATCGAATAATCGGGCGTTTCGCGCGCTCGCCCGGTTATTCGATCAGCGACTTCATTTGTGGACTTACGGCGTTTTTCTTTTACTGAAATTTATTCTGGTTAACTATTTAAAACTCTCCCTAGGGATCGCGTGCTCGCGGGACCTTGGACAAGTCTCATCGGAATAGGTGAACTAGAGAGGCTGCATCGCGAGGTGTAGGTAGTCTGGTGAACCGACAGACTATTATCAGTTGGACCTCTTGGAATATCCAGGGCGCGAATATCAGGCTGAGTCACAAAGGAGGTGCCTTAGGGGAGTCTTTGGGATATTAGGTCAAATCCCAATAGTACGTAGCCCCACCCCCTGCAAGCGGGCCTGTGCGGGGTATGTTTATTATTTCCCTGGATTCTCCTGGGACCAAAATGAACAAAATGCGTAAAACAAAACAAACAAAAAACAATGAGAGGACCGTTATTATTATTATAGATAGGTAGGGTCATTCAAGACCATAAGACTGAGGTAAGCTAGTGTAACCTAGTGTACTTTGCCCTTTAAAATCCAAGCCTTTCTAAGGATATCTTCGCAATTCTCTGGTTCGCAAAAGTGATTACAAAAATGCTTTACTCTGAGGCCCACCAGCACATCACAATCACATAAGATGTGATGTGCTGTCCCCTCACGGAAGCCACACTTTCGACAGCGAGAGTTGCTGTCGACCTTCATATTACTAAAGTGCTTCATTGAGTGGCAATCGCCCGTGAGCCATTATCTTTATCACTATCTATCTTCACCACAACTATATTCACTTGCTTTCTCTCCATGTTCAGGAGTTTCTTAGATTTTCCTGAGCATGGTTCTTTGATAAACTTTTTCGAGTGTATCATACCCTAAGCCACCCTCCAATACACCGCATGATCTATCAGGAGCCACCTTTCGATGGCATGCCTAGCCCAAGCATACAAGATCCCGCAGTATAACTCGGGTCCCATGAGAATCCTCGCAGTCCCATTTCTTGTAAGCAAATCGGTTCTTTCGTTGCCCTTAATGTTTCGATGTCCGGGAACACAGATCAATTTAACCCAGTTTTTATCAGACACTTTAGGAAGCTCTTGAAGGCAGCTCCAGACTAGTCTGAATGTAAACTCCTCTAATTGAAGAACCTTCAACGCAGACTGACTGTCAAAGCTTATACAAACGTGTTGATTTATATAACCCCGCCTGCGAATCTCCTCAAGACAAGCCTTTATTGCTACGATTTCTGCTTGGAATAAATTAGTGAATTTACCCAGTGCGATTGTTATCTCAGCACTGGGTTTTATGCCATATATTCCAGCTCCAGATCCTAAGGGATCTCTTGAACCGTATCAAACGAGTCCTCCCTTTGCTCATCATGCTAGTCTTCCCTTTTTGAAAATATCACTTTGAATGGTTTCATTAATGAGTATTCTTTCAGCATGTGATCCGAGTGCATGCATAGGATTTCATCATCTGTTAGCACGTTCTTTACTGAGTGTTCTAACTTGCTATCCCTCTCTTTAATTGAGAGTCTATAAGCCTCCGCTGCAGCTCTCTGCCTAATAAGAACGTGCAGCGGTGGTATACCTAAAACAGTTTTTAACGCTGCCGTTGGATTAGTTCTCATCGATCCAGTAATTGCCAAGCAAAAGACCCTTTGCATGCTCTTCAGCTGGTTCCTGAAACTTGCCAGATTGTTTCTTGGCACCCAGATTAATGAGGAATGGGTTATAATTGGTCTAATGATTACCGAATATAACCAGTATACTACTTTGGGCTTTAGCTCCCAAGTTTTTCCAATTACACCTCTGCAAGCCCAGAAGGCTGCCTTGGCCTTTTTAATTATCTCATCAACATATAGTTACCATGTCAACTTCGGATCGAAAATTACACCCAAATACTTAGCTGATGTGGAGAATTCAATTTCCTTGCCATAGAACTTAGGATTCACGAGATCAAGCAATTTTCTGCGTCTCGTAAATACCAAAAGTTCAGTTTTATCTGGATTAACAGAAGAGCCATGGTCATTGCACTACATATGCCTGTGTGTAGAAACCTAAGCTATTTAAGATTTTTATCAAATCGTCGATGACGCTACTCTCGTGGAGCGAAGATTGGACAACCCTGTCGCATAGCATAGAACGCAGCCACCTATTGACTTTGAAACCTATGCCATGTTCTTTTGCAAAATTGAATAAAGAGTTTATTGGAATGTTGCTGAAGGCACTTCTATGTCTAAAGACGATGCTATCGCTACATCCTCTTTTCGCCCCGCTGTTTGTACGCGGGAGGTAAATGCATAAAGTGCGTCAATAGTGGATTTACCTTTCTGCGAGGCAAATTGATTACTATAAAGAGGTCTGTCAGGTAAGATTTCTTTCTTCAAATGAAAATCTACTAACTTTTCTAATGTTTTCAACATAAAGGAAGTTAGACTAATCTGTATGAATGATTTGGCCTCATAGTCTCGTACTCCGCTGCTCTGACTTTCCTCCATGCTGTAGGGGTATATCCCATAGCTATGCACGCCCTACAGATGTTAGAGAGCAATCTTATTAGTACATACAAACCTTCTTGGATCAAAACCGAAAACATACAGTCTTCTCGAGCTGACTTGTAGGAGGCGAAACGACAAACAATCCATCTTATTTTTGATTGGGGGCCCTTCTTCAACCCTCAGCAAAAAGTGGAAGACACATTAGGAGGCAATCCACCAGAAGCGGTGCGACATGATAAAGATGTTGGCAATCTTGTCGACATGGTAAAAGTGCAGCTAACGGATCTATCCGTGAGGAGGGGGGACGTAGCAGATAACAAAAAAAGAGAGAACGCATGTGATGGCTCACCAACTGCAACCAAGCAGAGGTTGACGCGTTACTCTGCGAGGAGCTCGCCCAAGATTCAATAATATCTTCATCAGGTCGGTGACTCCGACAGGAAGGAATTCAGTGCAAAGGGCGGAGTCTGGATTCTAGTTATGGGTCTTCCCAAATCGTCAATCAGAACCTTTGTGGCTCTAGACTACCGAACCCCTTTCAACGGCTATGACGGGAATGCCCATGATACAGATTAATATGCACCACATCAAAGGCGCATCTGCCGTTCTTGCTAGGCGCATGTCAGTGATGTAGACAGGTCTCGCTCTAATTCAAGAACCTTGGCTGTAATTCAAGAATCTGGGTTGTACAGAAAAAGGATTATTGGCTTGTCAGGGTGTGTCATCATGTATAAGGGGTCACGCAAAAAAAAAGTCCAGGGCATGCATGACCGTTAAGGGTGTGGATACGATCTTGGTGCCTAAGCTCTTTTTCAGAGATCTTGCCGTTATTGATGTGAGACTTAAGGGCAGAATCAGGGACTAGAGGTGGTTATTACCTCGGCTTACTTCCTGGGCGATGCTGAGACACTTCAACCTTCCAGAGTAATGAAGACTCTAATTCAGAACCACCAGACGAACATGATTCCTCTGCTGTTGGATTGTTGTGCAAACTTCATAACATGGTGTGAAGAAGCACAAACATCAATGACAGAGGGAGAGATTACTTCGAATAAATAGCAGGCTCTGAGCTGGAGATTCTGAATCCGGGCGATAATTCTACAAGGAAGAATAAGAACAGAAGTGAGGTTCTCAACTTTACTCTATGCGCAGATGAACTTAGGGGCAACTTAGTCGGTTGGAGATTCTCTGGTGAGGAGTCTCTCTCACGCCACAAATATATCTTGTTACGGCTAACCGTAGGTGCGCCGGCAGAACAAAAACCTAGAAATACACTTTGGGACTTATATAAGGACGAACTCAAATAACAGTCTGTGGAAATCCTCACAAACTATGGTACTATTGATGAATTAGAGCACGCTATGGATTCTTTTTGTGGGCCTCTGACTACATCATCTGAAAAAAATTGCCGTACAAGCACAATTAGGTCTTGGAAAGAAGCATAATAGTAGAATACTCACCTGGATAAACTCCATTAATATACATGAGCGTTTTGCAACAGGGTAACGGAAGATTGAAGGGGCTTCTGCTAGGAATCGAAAAACATTCCGAGAACAGCGAGGCTCCAGAGAGCCAAGTGACACTAACTGCGCTAGCGAAACCAGATATAACATAAGAACAATGTCAGGGATCATTGTCTTGCCACATCGGGATGGTCATCAAAAGCTGGATTCGAACAAAGCACAGGGAATACTGGAGATAAATCCATGGTTGCTGATAGGCATATTCAAAAAATAGAGCATAACCCTAGAACAGTTTGCAGTAAATACGACTGGGATGATGAAACATCCATGCATGTAGTATAATAGTGGTATTTCAAATAAGCACGTTTCTATTAGTATTTTATCATAAACAAAATGTCAACCATTACAATTTCATTCTTCATTTTTATTTACAACAGGACCGACTTAGACTTAAGATGATTTTGGAAACTTTTACCACTTTAATCCGTCTAGTTCCACTTGGTGTCTATATTTTTTATGATATTTTATGGTATTCTTTGAATAACCGGAAAACCCTGGGACTTAAGCCCTTCAATATCGAGCATCGTCTTTGTGGGTTTTTTTCGGGGATTTCCACTTCGTCTCTTTCCGACTGCGATCGGAAGTTAATGGCTCCTTCTACGCGGGAGCCGAAACAGGCAACCAGAAATCGCCGAAAGTAACCTAATGTGGCTTCGTGCCAAATATACATGGCCCAGAGACATTGGGTCAGTGTTACTGTTAGCAGAATTTCATTATCTCTCCTTAAGAGAATATCTCTCACACAGCTGACCGATGCAGCTCGTTGCATCCAGTCAGCAAAGCCGTTTGAAAATGTAAACTTTTATTGTAAATACTCCTCCATTCCAAGTCATGTAAATACAGTCCACTAATCAAATAAACATTTTATATTTTTTTCATTTTAAATGTGAGCTGATTCTTTTATTAATTCCAAAAATTAGAATTGACAAGCAACAGATGAGAAAAATGTTTGCCACTTTTTAAATATTTACCGAGGGGAAAGAAATGAAAACTCTCTCTTTTATTTTCGACGAAAGAGGCTTAAATATTTTTCCTAGTGGCCAATATTTTCCCCATAAAATGAAATATAATAGGATCACACATTGTTTATATTTTTGTGCAATTTTACTGACAGTAAAGTAAAATATTTACAAAAAGCATAAGCCCAACCAAAACTTTAGTTTCATTTCATTATTGGTTAAAAAAATTTGTGCATTAAATGTTCATCTGCTGTCTCTGAAATTAAATAAAATTATATTATATCTGCTATTGCATTAATTATTAAAAAAAAGTTTGTTTGAGATAATTTATTTGAACTTATTAAAAAATTTACAATGTATCAGCATATTTTTATTGCTATTAATTTTTCTGAGAGTAAACAGAGGTTAAAACAAACAGAAAAATATAATTTCATAAAGCAAAAATATTAATTTTCTGAATTTGAAAAAAAATATTGCCATTTGAATAATGGAAGAGTTTTTAATATAACGAATGAGGCAGTGAAATGCTCGCACCCGCTGCACGCACAAAAGGCCAAATTACCACGTAACGGGACCGACAATACAGTATTATATATATATATATATATATATATATTGATTTGTGTGCAATACGTGTTTGGTAGCGCCTCAGGATCAATCGCATTACAAAGTTGCAGATGTAACCCAAGAAAGTTTACACGAGCAAAGTTTCACTTAGGTTTCGTGGCAAGATAAAACTCCCGAGGGTCGACGGACACGAGCAAGTAAAATTGCAATCGATTTATGCATTTTGAAGCAAAGAACAATTCGAAGTCATTCCCATAGAGTGTAGAAACATTGAAATCAAATTCTGAATCCGCAAAATATTTTTTCCTTTTCTTTTTATCCTAGTGATCTAAGGACATTGTTTTGAAAGTTCTACTCAGAACACAATTAGTTACCTTTTAAGCGAGACTATAAGAGAATTTCATATTTCAAAAGCTTTTGGTTACTAAAAATTGGAGTGGCGTGTCCAGCAAAGTTAATTTTATTTTTAATTCAGGGGTTTTCAGCCCTGGCGGAGTTGCATTTACAGAAAAAATTGAAATATCTGAAAAATGAATAAATTGAAAAACTTGCACTCCATGAAAAAATTAATTTCAGAATTTTTTACAACTGTTAACGATCTTTCGAAAAACTTGTCCCTTCTGATAGAAAAAGCTCATTATTTTTAGTAGAATTCTAACTCTGCCAAATAATATAAATTAATGCCAGAATTAAGAAACTCGTATAAAAAGTTATAAGCATTTACAAATTTTTACCAATAAAAACAATTTAAGCAATCTTGCACTATATTGTAACTTTTTATATTTTACTTCGTTATTTTTTATTGTGCTCCTATACAATTATCAGGAAAGTTCTAACAAAAAAAGTTTCAAAATAATATCTGTTCTCGAGAAACAAAATTCAAAGAAATTAAAAATGTCGCTAATTTCGACAAAAAAAATCTTTGTATGGTATCATGGTTTGTGAGACATTTTTCCTGTACTATCAGATTATTCCCATTCGAAAAAAAATCAAAATAAAAAACTGAAACAACCAAAATCTAATAAATTTCTTAATTTCGAAAAAAAAGAATTATCCTAGACTATAATGGGAAAAATAATCAATTAAAAAAATTAAGAGTCGCTCTCAAAGAAAGAAATACTTGTAGAAAATTTCATTATAATCCCGTCTTTGAAATACAATTGAATAAATTCTCAAATTAGGCAAAAAATAGAAATGTATGTAGTGGAAAAGGAATATGTTTTATAGTTTTATATCGGAAAAATAACTATTGTTGATCTGCATTTAAATATTTTGGATTTTATAGTTATTAGTTTTTCCAGGAACTGCCTTATTTGGTAAAAATAATTTTCTAGTGAAATTCTATATTCTATAATCTAGTGATTCTATCTGCATCAAATGTTAAATACTTGTGTTTCTTTATTTTTTTCGCATAATATGTTATTCTAAATCTTACATGAAAATCGTATGATAATGAATTGAAGTAGATTGAATATTTCTAAAAAAATAAAACTAAAAATTAATGTTACTTCTTGTACAACAGAAGTTGTAGTCTTTCATTCTAGACTTCATATGATGGAATTCTTTTTATATAAATTGAATAGTTGAATAATGGTAACTGCTTTGCTACAATATAATAATACGATTAATATGTTATTCAGTAATGTTAAGCGAAAACTCTTTTACTATTTAAAACGCCAAGAGATTTAGTAATTTTTTAATTAATAATATTTTAAATAAAATTTAGCCAGTTCGTTTAAACTTAGTAATAGGCTTAAACTATGAATTCCAATGATATACCTTACCAAGCACGGAAGTTCAATAAAATCATCCGAAGTTCTATACAATTCCATACAATTCAGCCTCAATACAAGCTTATTATATGACGTATATTGAATAAGATAACATACCAAAAATAATAATCATTTAAAAAGCACCCAACTTCGGGTCTATTCGCACTAGAACATTATTTTTTGTTTTGAAATTGTTGGTAAATGTAACAGACAGCTGAAATTGAATGAATATTAATCACATATGTACTTTTTTGGAATCAAAATAAAAGGTTTTTAGTCAAGAAAACTTTACTTGTTACTTGTTTGTTACAAAAAAAAATAATACGTAAATTCATTTAAAAATGAAAAATATTGAGTTATTTTAAAAGCAGACATAAAGATTTTTTTCACATTCAGTAAAAATACTCAGCAAGCATGCCAAAAACTTCATCTCTACAATAATAACTTGAGACGGTCCTTTTAAGTGAAACATGTTACATAACAGGAGTTTTTGTAGTTTAGGAAAAACGCTTTACGTATTACACATTGACACATATATGTCACATTGGCACATATATGGCACATATATGAAGCTCTGATATTATCAGAGCTTCTATAACATTTTCTCAGAAACGCCACTTATGATGAAAAGATGCTCTACATACGAATATAAGGTGATTTTAAACCCCACATTTCAGAGAAAACAGAACAAACAATTTTCTACAAGAGACTCTTATCTCTACTACACTTTGCCATCTTCTATAAGTTATCGGCCTTATTGAATTGAAAAGTTGACGAGCGAGTAAAGTTTCTGTATAAAGGATGAGTGAAAAATGACAGTCGACTGAGCAGCGAACAGAGCCTTCGTAGCTGTTTGCAGGATAGTTATGGAGGCGTCTGTAGGAAAGTGGTGGCTGATTCTTTCGCGCCAAAGCAGCGATAAGGCGCATTTCCGACAGAATCGGTAGTGACGGGAGCTAACTTAGCAGGAAGTAGTGCAACTCAATTACCGACCATGGCAGGATGCCTTATGGAACGCGTGGGCGGAGCTCCTTCTAGTCAGATGAAGATGTAGGGGTTGGCAAGCATGTAATCAGAGTCCTGTGCGCGGTACGTTTACGCCGCGCAGGGTTATATGTATATATATGTACGTTGGACGTAGTACGCATGGCGTGGCCAGTAAGAATAACGCGGTTTGTACATGCCACGTGAATTGTAGCTTTGACGCCAACCTTTAATTTCCACCTACCGTGCTCTTGCCAGTAACGCAGTAACGCTCTTTACCTGGTGCTATGTGGCCAAAGCGCCAACCGCTCGAATTCTGGGGCACGTTTAATTAACGTGCACTTTACTCGTGTCGTGGACACGCGGCGTGGCTTAATTCTCCTCATGGTATGAGACGCTCTTTTGCGGTTTCTCACCGTTCAGGTAACGATAATGCTAACAATTTTTTCCTAAAGGCCTCAATTAACACGAAAATCTAACAACACCCAAAAATACGTTATTATAGGAATTGTCACATAAATGTTTAGTATAATCTCAACATGGTCCGCAAAAATGAGCAAATATGTGAACAATTTTAATAATTTTTTTACAAATTTAAACAAAAAATAAAAATCATCGGTTGTATGACTTGAAAGCGCCATAAATTATAAAAAATGGATGCTATTGTTTTTTATATAAAAGGACTAATACTTTAGTCTAACCTTATATACGAGATAAAAAAAGAATAATAAGCTGATCATTGAAGTACAATATACTAAATAGTTTAAGGTCCACTTTTTAAAGAAATTCATTTTTCTGGAAAAGTTATATTTTCTCCCTTTTGTATAACTGCACTCAACTTCCAGTTAAGTCAAAGATCAGTTCTGTCAACTGATCCCCTCCACTTAGCAACATGTGACACTAGGCAGCATAGGCACAGATACACACGGCACACGTATAAAGCGCACTCATTCATCTTCTCCGCCCCAATAGACATTGGTAGGGTTAAGAAGAATTTTACTTAGCCGAACTGTTTTCATTTCAAATGTTTTGAGTTAACTGGAAGTTGAGTGTACTTATCCTCGAAATTATCATTTTGCTCTATCCGCAGAGGAAACTTGACGTTGCATGTTCTTGTACCTGCATATAAAAACTACAACGTTTTGTTATAAAACTATATATAACTTTTTTCGTGGATAAACAAATCTATTGTAATTAAATTTGATTTAAGTAATAGTTCAATTAGATTTTTGTTCATTTTAGCGTTCAGAAATCCTACTTAAAAATAATTGTTTTTCTATTTAATAGGAAAGTTTCAAAAACTAAAAAAGATCTAAAATAATTATAAATCAGACGTGAAAGCAGTTTTAATTAGTGTGAATTATTTATAGATATTTTTCTTTAATCCAGATGAAATATTCTTAACTTATAACATATATAAAAATAAATTAATTCGTTTTCCTCAGATGGGTTTCATATATTAATGAACTGGTTTACGTATTTATAGAGAAAAGGCAGTAATTATGTAGTCTCTTGAAATTCCGTTAATACTATTACCTCCAGTAACTTCAGTAATTTCAGGTAGTTAGTTTTTTTGATTTTAAGGAATATTTAAATTTACCTTTACATCTCTTTCATACCTTTTAATTTGCCAAAGTTAAACTAGCATTATATTTGCATTATTTTAGAGGACAGAAATATATTTGAAGAATATTCTAGGCCAAAGCGACGTGAATAAAACTATACTATGGAGATGAAATGCAGTGACATACGAGTCAGACGTCGAATATGTTATCATAGAAATGTGCAGAAAGAACGCAGAATAACGTCACTATAGGTAGATGATAGACGTCGCCGCAGGGTACGTCAAGAAGTATTGAATTTATGCATCGACAGCCTTTCGATGGTCACATCGGTTACTTTTTTACATATCAATTTTGTTTTTATTGAATAACAAGAAACGTGCCCGTAAGGAATTCTTCTGGTGCGAAATATATGCAAATATATGCGAAACATATGAATATTGTGCCTGTATTAGTATTCTTTCTTTTAAGTAATTTAAAACCTTTTATTGCGTGACTATAATGATATTTGATTCCTTCTTAAAGTAAAATTATGTCCAAAATATCGTGATCAAATATCTTATTCTAATTTAATCCAACACGAATCATATTGGACATGGAAATATTATTCAAAAACGATTATTCATGCTCTAAAACCTTTTTACTTTCTCTGAGTGTCTAATTTACATTTTAATACATTTAGATGAAATAAGATCGCTACAAGTGTGAAGAATTTTTATAATTTTGTTCTTGCTTTTATTTATCAATTAAATTCTCTCTAGTGGAGTCTAAAGAAGTTGAGGTATTGCGTGTGATAAAACTGCAGTGTGAAACAGATAGTATCTCACTTTTAATACATGGGTGCTTTATAATGATCATAAAATGCAAACAAAAGGTAACCCTAATCTACTAAATTTATGGTCAAAATGTTTTAAAGAAATAATACTGTCAGTTTTGACATTTTAGCATGATCTTTTTTTACTGAAAAGAAATTACAGGGAAATTATGTAGCAAATAGTAAATTTTATCGTGGTTAAAGTTGAGTGAAATATACGTAGTTAAATGATAATCTTCATATATTCTTGTTTTTGTATGATTAATTCTAAGTCTCTTTAAAAAATGGTTAATGAAGAATTCAGGTTTTGGAGCTCACTTTTTAATTTTTATTCAAAATGTCTGGCTATAAGACTTGACCTTTAGTTTAGGAAACTAAAAGAGCGTACCAAAGGAAAATCTAATAGATTAATTTTTTAAAATGTTATCGTCCTCACAGACAGACATACAGACATACATACAGACACACAAAAATCCAGCCATACAGACATACGGAGAAGCAGATAGACTCGTAAAAAAACTGTTTTTTCGGATTCAGAGGGTCTTGAAACGTGAACATTTGATAAAAACTGAGAGGGTCAACTTTTACAAAAATCTAATACCTTCTCTGATGAAAATGTAAAATGTAACCAAAAGGTAACATAAAAAGAAGATTGGAAAAGTGAAGAATTAAATAATGTAAACGTTAAAAAGTGCAACATTTTTTTGTTACACTCATTGGAATCTTAACAGAGTTTGAACTTAAATAATGTGGATTCTTAGCGTTAAAGTCAAATTATAATATTAGTAATATCGCGAATATTGAACAAATTTTACATTCGAATCAAAATGATGTCATCAGTTTCAATCTGAAATATTCAAAATTCAAGTATTCAAATTTAAAAACATAAAGTTCTCTAATTGATTTGAAAATATCTAACTTTCATAATAACTAGTTTAAAAAATGAGCTTTTTTAAAGTTAGACTGAAAAAATATGACTTCTGACACATGGTATTATTATAATTCGAATAATTACAGTAGAAGACTGCATATTTAAAAAAAAACCGCAAATACATTGACAAGCATTCTATTAGTAAATTATTGTCATTTTGTTTCTTCCGAATATATGAGTTTTTCTAAAATGAGTAAACAGATAAACGCCGATCCTCAAGAACACGCCGATTCTGTGTTTTTTTTTATTTTAACCGAAAAAGTATGTTTATTTTGAGAAAAAATATCTTATTTCGAAAATATCACCAATGAGCAGCGACAAAATTGATCCCACTCTTTTTCTGCGCAAATCAGCTGATTTAGTAATATACGCAACGTAATCGAAATCGATTTTGTTGAGTAATTCGATTGGTTTTCCTACGTCGGAGCACCTTCTTCCACGCCAAACAGTATCTGTCAAACAAGCGAATCCGATTTCAACCTCTCACTATATCTACTCCACTGTCTTTTTTATTTTTTTTATTTGTATACTGGAGTGCTGCTGTTCGTTAGCAGACTTTTCAATATTCCTCAAGGTTACTGGAAAAATTGTCTCCAGAAATAGAAACTAACTCTTGGTAACGTATACTGAATTTTTTATTTTAATTTCTCATCCTGGCAGCATTATAGAATATTCTTATAGAAGATGGATTAAACTTGTATCTCCAAATATTTCTGTTTTGAACTGAAAATGTTTCATTTATTCATTAACGACCGTAACGTCAGTTAGATATGTCTGTTATTGCGAAGGGGCAAGAACTTTCCTGTCGAAGTAATGGACGATAAGCATTAATTTTATATACGAATGATAGTTAGGGGTAATAATAGTATAGCTATACCGTAAGTAAATTTGTAATACTGGTATGGATCACAACTTGCTAGTTACCGGAACTTAAACTGTACTTATGTGTTGTAGGCGTGTACAGTGAGAAGCAAAGAAATAGGGCAAATTCAGGTCAGATATAATTAAATTAACTAAGTGCACTTTTTACTCAATAGGATCTTTTAGTTGTACTATGACAAGGCAGTTTTTGAGCTACTTTACAAACTAATTTACAATTTATACCGGGTTTGAGCTAAAAGCATTTACGATAGCTGATTTTTCACTTTATTTACAACAGATAAGTCTCACCTAGACCACTGCTAAACATGCCACTTAGGATATTTTTAACACTTATCTACACCTTCAATACTACTTGTATCAATTATAACAGATCTTACTTTGTAAATTTGATCGCTGTTTAATTACTAATAGATTATACCCGTGTGTATTCATTGTTCCCTATATGGCTAAATAGCCCTAATGACTTGTAGAAAATAAATACAAAATAAAGTACATGAGGCACTAAAATATTTTTATTTCATATTTGGGTTTCCGAGGTTATTACTTTTATCTGATTACCTCACTCTTTATCCTATTTTTCTTCACGAAAAATCCTATTTCACGCTTCTCTCAATTTATCAGTTTTGATTTCGCCTTTATCTCTTTACTATTCTATTTCCAAAAGTTCTATATATTCCTATCATGTTTCCTATTTTTCCTTAAATCCATTTCTACCATCTTGTCTACTTTAAAAAAATGTTAATATTTTTACAAGATTTTATTCACTTATATTCTTATCTGGTGGTTTCCTTTCCATAATTTTGCAACAGGTCTTAATGTCGCGCATTTGTCGAATTCTTCGCAAAAGATTATTTTTCGGCTTTATGACGTTTTAATAAAAGGTATTTGTATTTTGACAATTATAATATAAGGCAATTAGTTACATGATTGTCACCATGTATGTAAAAATATTTTAAATTTTCTTTGATCTATGGTGTCTTTTACGTCCTATTACTGATCCAAATCAATATAGCCTTTACTATCGCGTTACTTTCCGCTGTTCTTTTCCAATAATTTTATCACTTCTTATCTTATTCTATTGAGTTCTATTCTATTTTTTTCTTCATTTAATTGAATACACTGATGTTTTGAGGAATAAATTTTCTAATTATTGGGTTTTATTCAGCATGCTATCTGCTAATTATTTCTACTTTCGCCGTGTCAAAATATATTCAAAAAGTTTTCAAACATTGTCATCCTGTAACGTGTTCCAGACTGCCTTTTTCAAATAATTGCAAAATTACGAAATAAAGCTTTCTTCTCAATTCGAAATATAGTTTCAGATCTATAATCAATTTTTAAATTTCCACGAGTTTCTATTCTATTCAATTTAATGTTCACATTTAAATTAAGTAATAATTAGAAATTATTGGATATACTTCCAGGTGTGAAAATTTAATTGCAGTTAAATTATCTTTATTTTACCAAAAAACCAATTTAGAAGCTCGAAAAAGGTCGTTTCAGAAATTGGTGACATCCGGTAATAAGGTTTTATTTATAGAGAGCACTTTTATTGCAAATCCTTATTATTCAGTAACACAAAAATTACTTACGATAGATAAAGTTCGTTTCAAAACGAAATATAATCGATAGTCCCCTTATTTTAGAATTTACAAAATTTTCTAAATATATAATCTTAATGAAAACAAATAAGAATATGAAGTTAATGGATGTTTTATCAGAAAAAACATACATATTTAAATTTAAGGTGCAAATACTTTTAACTTAACAATTATTAGAAAAAATAAGTGCCGAGATATTCTATGAAATCTAACGATATTTCTTGAAATACAGAAAAATTTATTAAAATACCTTAAGAGCCTTTAAAACAATTTTAAATTATTGAAATCATTTGAAATCTGATCAAATCCTTTGAAGTCTACCCGAACCCTTTGGAAATACCTTAAAATCTTTTAAAATATCCTAAAACATTATATTCGTTGGTTGTATAAAATCGTTCCATGTCTTCAAAAATTCTGAAAAATTCTTTAAAACTGCATGAAATTTTTTTTAATCTCTTAAAGTCATTAAAATCCTTGAACATTTCTTAAAATTGTCTAAACTACTTGAATATTACTAGAAATATATTTGAATCTTGTTTTATTTCTAAATTATTTTAAATAACTTGTGAAATCACTTAACATTTTTTCAAGCTCTCAAGAATTCCTTATAGTTCTAAAATATACCTTTAAGTCTTGCAAATCTTCAGTATAATTTAGAATGTCCCGAAAAATTTGTAAGTTCTCGAAATACCTTAGAATATTCAAAAATCTGTTTAGATCTTTAAAATCCCAGGAAGACCCTGAACTCTTGATAATCATTTTGTTTAAACCTATTAAAATACTATAAAATTCTGTGAAATTATGTAAATTTTTATGATATTTCTTCAAATCACTTGCAATAATTAAAGGCATATGAAATCATTTACGATCCTGAAAAATTTACGAAATTTTGTACACTATTTCTATACATAATTTGCAAGCTCCAAGCGTTGAGTTTTATTATTTTCTACAGTTATTACTGTTTATTTAACAATAAATAATGTCGATTTTTTCTCGGAAATCGGTGTTTTCTTCTCAAAATATGACCAAAACTAAAAAAAAAATAAAATAAAACTCAGCGTTGCTACCTAGGGAAACTCATAATTTAATAAAAAAAATTATTTTTGGTTTCAGATGATGCAATCCTGAGTTCTGCGTGCCACGGCAAAGTAACTTTTTTGGGGCGTATCCGAAAATTTGCTGTCACAAGCATAAAAATGCTCAAATTTACTGAATTTAAGGTAATCCACTAAAAAAAATTGTTTTTTGCCCCAGAAACGAGACCAATGCACCCTTATGTTTTCGGGGTCGCTGAAATCAAATATGACCTCAGAATTTAGTCAGCA
>JAAAKG020026524.1:0-19929 GCA_010014905.2 Druon quercuslanigerum | reverse complement strand
ATTGCGATGTAAATTGATTTTTCCCTCGATCAACGCGTTTAGTGAGCATCCCCTCTCCTGCGCCTACTGGGCTGAGAAGGGCCGAGCGTAGAGGCAGTTCTGCAATCCGGTGCCTCAATTGATCTCATAATTTCCGACGATAGTTTAAATCAAATGATTTATTTGACAAGCATTATTATGTTTAATTAATTATTATCCACTGTAAAAATGTTGTTGATCGAGATCTCCCAACTTGTTCTTAACTTTTCTGCTAGATTATTATATTAAATGGATAATAAACTTTTAGATTTGACATTACTATTCTTTTCCCTTTTTCTACACCATCTTCCTGTTTTATACTCTGCGTAAAATCGGATGTAACCCTCAATGGACTAAGAACGACATGTAACGATAATGTAGAGTTAAACAAATTTGATAAACAAATTTGTTTTTTAAACTTATCACGTGCTGTATTCTCTTCAGCAGATAAAAAAAATCTGTTTGACATTACTAGACGTGGAATTTCACAGGCTTCTAAACTGTTTTTCTTAAAAATTCCCTTTCATTTTTTTTCGCTGAGTTATCGTGGTTCAAAGCCAGCAGTGATTTTTAATAGTGCTTGCGTCAACCGATCTCATAATTTCCGACGGTAATGTATTTTTTTCACTAAAAAAACTCGCTATGATAAGAGATTCAACATAGTTTTTTATCCATAGGAAATTGGTTGAAAAATTGTACAAAAATTGAAAATCTGAAAGTATGCGGGTCCTGAAAATATTCACTATTGGTTTGAAGTTTAAAAAAATCGGGTTTTTTGACCCAGCCTACTATACAGCCACAAATGTAAGTCCAGTAGAAAAAAGTTTTACTCTCTACCGACACCGATAATATTTTAACGTAATTTAAAATACATAAAAATTATTTTAATGTCAACCTTCTTCATATATTATTGTTGTTATATATTAAAAATACATTTTTCATTATCTATCGCAAAACGGAAAAGTGATTTAAATCTAAGAAAATAGCGAGAATGTGGATTTTCAATAAAGTTTTTAAATTTTAAGTTCGTTAGTCAACGTTAAAAATTACTTAATTAGGTACATTATTGCTATTTAAGTATAAAATAATTTGCTTTGAACTTTTTTTTTGCAACTTAGATTTCATATGAAATATTTTTGATCTTCAACAAGTAGAAGAGAGTTACTTTTTAGAGTTTTGGACAATAAAAACGATACAGAGACATAATTATTTTTTTTAAATAAAATTTTAGGGTAGATTTTTTCATATCCAAAAGAAAGTTTTGATAATTATTACATTTTTTCGATATACCCTAATCCATACTCATTAAAGTAGTATTTGAATAATACTTCAATCTTTTGATTTGAAACACTTTTAAATCTAAGATATTGTCATATGTTAAATAATTAAATTGGAGTTTTTTTAAAGTAAGAAATTTAATGTTCTTAAATTATGCATTTATTATTATTAAATTAAAAATGGTATTTAAAAATGTTCTGAGACATCATAATTTATAATGAGCTGAAGAGATTTAGAGTTATAATTCGAGGAAATTTCCCCGATGTAATATTGATTTGTACATATTTGAAGAAGAAAGAAGTGAATAAACTTTTTCAATTGAAATTCGTTGGAATTTATTATTTTCTGATTGGTTATTGCTACAGAGAAGCCGCAAGGTTAAGGCGGATTTCAAAAACTGTATCGAATCAAGCTATTTGTTTCTTCCGCCATTGGATATTACACAATATTTTCTCTTATTTTTTTATTCAAAGTACTAAATAAACTATTAGAAATATATATTTTTAGAAAATAGAATTTATATTATTCTTATAATTATTAGAATTAGTATTTATTTGCAAGTTATAAATCAGTCTTTACATTCGAAGGATTTTGTGAATTGATTTATAATTCGAGTATGTTTTCTGATCAATATTTTTTGTGTTCAAAATTCCATCTCTGAAAATGAATTTAATCTCATTTTAATCTTTAAACGGAAGTAAAACTTTACACGAAATTTGCTTCTTTTTGAGGAAAGATAATCGCTCAGCAAATCAAAAAATGCTGACAATGGGGATTGTGACACTTCTTTTCCTGAAAGAGTAATATACTTGGTTGCTTTCATCGATGTGTAGAATTGTACACTACAAAATTTTAATTCATATAAACTGAAATTTAAAGTCGTAATACGTTATGTATCATTTATTACTCAGATATAGAATTTGATTACTCATTTATTAAATATTTTCTCAAAATGCTTAATTAACACATGATATAAATTTAATATAAATATGACATAAATATAAATATAAATTTAAATATAAATGTAACTATAAATATAAATATAAATAGAAATATTTATATCAATATAATATATATTTATCTAAAAAGAATATAAATAATTACAAATTTCATTGTATCAATTCATCACAGCAAGCCCAAGAATCTCCAACCGTTTGATATTATTCTGATTATCAACTCAGATCAAAATAATCCACTTTTTTCACATTCTTATATTTTGAGTGGCAGTTGCTACACTTTTTATATTGAAATTCGGAGGATAATCATGATAGACATAATATTTTTAAAATAAGGAATGCTTCTTTTAATTTTGAATTTCATAGTGGAAAAATATTTAAATTTGACTATATTAAACTATAAATTTTTACGGATCTGCAAATTACTTTTTTGTTTCTAAAAGTGTTTATTTACATCTATCTAGTTGCGATTCCCAATTCTGGAATATTTACAACTTCCTAGAACAAACAGCAAATGTTTCGAAAAATGTTGAATAATTAACTAAAGAGGTAGATTCATAACCAAAATGATGATTCTTTAAAAAAAAGAAATTTTAACAAAATAGTTCCATTTTTAAGCAAATAGTTTAATTTTCAATTAAAAAGATGAATTTTTAACAAAAAGATGAAATACCTGAAATTTCAACCAAAAGAGATTTTAATTTTAAACAGAAAAAAGTTGAATTCCAGGAAAAAAGACGGATCGTTTACAAAACAGTTAAATTTTCAATTCGTAAAGATGAATTTTCGAGAATGAATTTGAAACGAATAGTTGAATTTTCAACAAAGTAAATCAATTTTCCACAAAATAATAAAATTTCTAATTAAATAATCAAAATAATTACATTTTCACATAAGCAATTTAATTTTGAAACCAAACAATAAAATTTTTATTCAGAAAAGATTAATTTTTACCAAAAATATATCAGTAGACTTTGGAAACAAAAAGAGATTTAAACGAAAATAATTTGATTTTTAACCAAAAACATTATGAATATTTAACTGGAATAATGAAATTTACAGACAAGAAAAAAAATTTTTCTACCAAATAGTTTAATTTTTAACAAGGGCAAAAAATTTAAATTCAAATATTTAAAATTTCAATTAAGGAAAATAATGTTTAAAAAATTATATAGTTGAACTTTTTAAATAAATTTTGTTTACATTCGAACTAAAATAATTAATACTCGACCAAGGAAAATTTTTTTTTTTTTTAAATTTCAACTTTTAATTGAGTAGTTGAATTTTTAATCTAAAAAGATAAATTTTTCCGAAAAATGTAAAAAATGCTATTTTCACCCAAAAAGATTAAAAATTTAAATAAAAATAATTGAATTTAACCAAATAATATGAATTTACAACAAAATGCCTAATTACTTTATCAAAAACAAATGCATTTTCATATAAACAGTTGCATTTTGAACAAAAAAGAGCATTTTTTAATAAAATATTTAAAATTTCAATTATGAAAAAATAATCTTCAATTAAACATGGAATAGTTAAATTTTCATTACAAAAAATCGATTATTATTTAAAGAAACAAATTTTACAACCAAAATGTTTAAATTTGTAACAGTGAAGTTTAATTTTTAACCAAGTCCTTACATTTATAGACATAACAGATACATTTTTAACACAAAAAAATAAAAAATTTCACCTGAAGAAACTGTAAAAAAACAGTTTTCTACTTTTAACCGAAATGATGTATACTTAACCAAAGAAATAAAATTCTAAACAAAAAAGTTCAACGTTAACCAAGTTGTTAAATTTTTAACATAAAAAAAAAATTGAAAAAAAAAAGATTTTAACTTCCGAGAAAAATGTTGAATTTTCAACCAGTCAAGAGAGAACAAAATTTAAACCAAAGTGCTGAATTTTTCAACCAAATAGGTGAATTATATAGCTATTGAATTTATAAGCTACTAAGATAAATTTTGTATAACACAGTTGAATTTTTAAAACAAGAAAAATTTTTCAGTCCAGAAAGAAAAAAGAAATCGACCGGATTGTTGAATTTTCAGTAAGAAAGGAGGTTTTTCCACAAAGTTGTTAAATTTACAACCTGCAAATACGAAGATTTTACAAAAAAGTAAATTTTGAACCAAAAAGTTAAATTTCCCACTAAACAGTTGAATTTTCAACCAAATAGAATGATTTTTTAAACTAATTATTAAATTTTCAACCAAAAAATTCAATTTTTAACTAAAAAGGTGAATTTCTAAATAAAATAACGCACCTTAAACTAAAATAGTAAAATTATGATTTAAAAAAGGTACTTCAAAAAGGAAAAAATATATTCAATTTGGGAAATTAAATCTTTTCTTTCTAAATGTATTTCTACTGACATAAATGGAAGATTTACAATTTTGCAGGACCAACAATGAATGTTTTCGAAAATTTTCAATTTAAAGGAACAAAGCCAATTTCCCTCTATTATGATTTTTCATTATAAAAAATGTAGGAAATTTCTTAGAAAGCTCAGGTGTTAATGTGCATGTTGACGGAAGACTTAGATTTCGCATAAGAACTGACGCTCGTCAGCTGACACACAAGAAAATACATGACAGGTAATTGAACTTGAAAATCGGATCAGGCTAATGCGCCATTTGCTGATCAAATAAAAAAATCCAAAATCTGTCTAAAAGCTACGAAGGAATAAAAGCTTTGGATATTTTTTTGAACCATTTTCGAGATCAAATTGATCAACTGGAATTTTATGTGTTAACATAGATTGCTTCACGTAATTATTGATTTTTTAAGAAAAAAAGAAAAAAAAGTATATAGATATACTGCACCATAAAAGACTAAATTCCATAAATTCATAGGATAAATTACTAAAGACTGCCTCAAAAATTAGAATCAGTTCAAGCATTAACTGATTCTAGGTTCTTATTAAAACCAGGCACCTTAAGTAATTTAAACTATAATTTTAGATATGTCGGCACTCACCCCACATATCCGAAATTTCCCCATTTAACGGTATTTTAATTTAAGAGTCACCTTTCATTTTCACTTGAAGATTTATCTAAAGTAAAAGCATCTCCAGTTTCGCATGTTGCAAGAAAAGTCGCAGCTACAAGAAAACATGCCAGAAAATAATTAGGCATTTTCATTTTCTTATTTTTGGTTCACAACATCTTGAATGAATTTAATTCACTTTTCTCGAAGTATACTTTCTAAGAAAGTGCTAGATATGTTTTTCTAAATTTAAAAAGCACAAAATTTTATCACACTGAGCACAATTTTATTCCTGTTTTATAAGAAATCCATACTGTGTTGAATGTGGTATTAATTAACTTAATTAAATGTCGTTAATTACAAAACTGTAAGATTATAATGTTACACTGGTATTGTGCTAATTCGACTGTCCACAGTCGACTGACTGGTTATAAAAAGTGTACTGAAACCTGGTTTTGTATAATTGCGAAACGTGATTTGCCGGCTGCTGTTTCGAAATGAACACAATTTTTCAAAAGCTATCCTGTCGATAACTATAAACAGAATAAGACATTAGGAAAGATGTTTAGATTTTAAACAAACTTAGTTTGTTATAGAAGAGTATGAGCTTCTGTTAATTAAATATCATTTTGGTTTAAATGTTTTATTCGATCAATGACCGATCGATTTCTGCGAATTTGTCTTGATGACCATGATAATCAGTGGTAAACAAGTAGTTAGGATCTATTTTTCCGTAATGCTTATATCGACAATATATGATTGCTTATTATTTTTAAAGGAAATAAGGAAATTAGTAAAAAATAAACATCATCTAATATTTGTTATTAAAAAAATAAGATCTTAGATAATATATTACTATTACATAATGTGGAACTTATCATGTCAAAATAGGTCGGAGAACTCAGCGGTCCGTTTTACAAATTAGTAAAATATACTAAATTACCTCCTAGGACTTTTTAAACCATTTTTTGTTTTCCGCTGGCCTATGAATTATAATAATTATTTTTTCTTTTTTCTTTTCCTTGACAAGGCCCTATAAATCACTTTTTTTCAAATCAATTCTCATTTAAAATATGCATCTCTCTTGTGGAAAAAAATATTAGTTTTAAATAAACAATATACTTTCAGCTGGAAATTGATTTAAAAATAGTAAAATAATATTTTTAAATCACATATGTAGACAAAAATGATAAGAAATCGCTGTATGTTTTCTCTTTTCTGATTACGTAAATGCGTTGAGGGTACCTACACAAATTTGGAAGAAAAAATTCTTTGACAATTCCAAAGTTTTCCAGGTATAATTTTTCTTGATACTGAGGATATATATATATATATATATATATATATATACTATTAAAAATAGAAAAATTAAAAAAAGGAATAAGGAAAGAGTGATCCAAAAAAGGGTTTCATTTTTTCTAAAATGGCTCTTCTATCCATGGGTTATTTTGGTGTCAAAATTTCACCTGAATTTTGGTGTAATTAAAAAAATATATTTAGTAATCTCTCACGCCTATTTTTACAATACTTTTTTTAAAATTTACTTTAACGTGAATGCATTTTATTCTTTTGTATTCCAAACTAAAATAATCCTGTAACAGCGGTAATGAAAGAAAACATAATTTTTTTTGCAAAAATGGGCTTGAGAGAGAGCCCTAAATATTTGGTTAAAATTTTGGGAAAAAATGATAAATTTATAAAAATCTGACTATGTAGAAACTGTATTTTTTATACATGTATAAATTGAAATAAAAGTAACTGTATAGAAAGCAAAGATATTGCATAATGGTACAAGCTTATAGAAATTTTTTAATCACAGGATATTTATAAATATGCACATATTATCGGTAATGAATAAATCAAGAAATTAATAATACTATGAACAACATTAATCAATTTTCAAATTGTTTTTTAGGTCCGTTATTTAATAAATAATTAAAACAAATTAATTTTTTTATGGGCACTTAAAATTAAATGCACATTTAACGCATTAATATTTTTAATAAAATATATTTTCGGAGATTAGTGCAAAAGCTGAAAAGTATAAAGCATAAATCCATTACAATGACATTACTTTCACAAGTTAAAAACATCGTTATTTAATTTAATATGATTAAAATTTTTTTAATTAGGACCAATAAAATTCCCAGTCATTTCAAGGTTTTCCACGTGAATAGATACACTAGGATTGTGATAAAAAATGTAAGTGATTAAAAACTTTAAATCTAGGTGAACAATAGTTTAAAAATCTTAACGTGGCATTCTTCAAAATTCAGCAATTTAAAGTCGTTTCAAAAAATAATTTCCCGTTAAATTTAAAGTTTACAGAACAATAAAAAATTTGCCTTTTTTTGGTTCCACAAGTATGAATTATTAGATAGTTGAATAATAGATTTAATCGATTTTAAAAATGGAGGATTATTTCTATCCTCTCTAAAATCTCACTGATTTTTTATAAATAATCCTCCCCCCCCCATCTTGACAACACCTATTATTTCCTTGAAATGATCGACTAAGGGACTTTTTCGATTTAGAAAATCGAGGGTTGTTTCTACTTTCTCTAAAGGGTGGATGATTTTTTAATAGTCTTCTTACAGAAATAAAATTCATTTGGAACCTTAAGGAAAATTTCCTTAGGTAATATAAAAAATTTTTAATGAGAAATAACTAAAGAAAATGGTAACCATACTACAATGTTTAGCGTAATTTAGAAAGCAGACACAAACTATTATTTTCATTGAAAGATTTAGCAGTGATATTTTTTCAGTGGGATTACCCACTTTAAAAATTGCTTCATCATATTGATATGAAAAGTGTAAACAATACGAATAGCGTGATGGTTTTACAAAAACTTCTTATTTGGTGTATTTATTGGCTATGGACATGTAAGATGTCTTTTATTTTTATTATTTAAATGAAAGTCGTAATATACTTATGACATAACTAATTCGAGTAAAATTACTCACATTTCTTGTGTAGCCAGTTGATGGTGAACAATATGACGTCTGTTTGCTTTATAAACATAAGGCAATATATAAAGATAAAATTTGTTTTCCGACATACATTTTAAAATTATAAGTTTAACAAAAGAATTTTATTGAATTTTCGAAATTATTTCGAAATATACAAAACTTTAAGAAATCATCGCTATATATATTGTTACATGATCTTATTGAAATTAAATGTTTATCTTTCCTTAGACTTCTATTTCCCAAAATATTGATTTTAATCTATTTATGAAAAAATGATGTTCATTCAATAGCTCTCTTTTTACGGATTTTTTTTAACTTAAAAATGCAACATTTAACCATGAAAACATCAGTACTAATACGGACAATGTAAAGTTTTCTTTATCCAATGGAATTTTTTTTGCCTTAAGAAAATATACTACCTACATCTGAATTAGAGGAAATTTTATTTATTCAATTTGTAATTGAGGGTTGACTAAGGAAATATTCGTACTTCAGCATATCATTAATGTGAAAGGTATAGAAATCATGAGTTTATTTTTACGATTTAGTAGCATCAACTTGTGATGTAGCCTATTTACAGGTTTCATAATATTATCTTGTTTTTTAAAAATAAACTTCTTTATTTTGCACTAATTATTTCCAGTTTAGGCCATAACTTGCGACGTGGCCTATATTTGCAAGTTTTACAGTAATGCCTTCCTATTGTCAAATAAGTTCATGTAATTTTACCTATCAGTTAGTGAATTCCAGTTCTCTTTTAATTTATGCGTTTAATTATGTAAAGTTTGGAAACACCTAATTGTAAAGAGAAATCATTTTCAATTAATAATATATAATATTTTTTGAGATCAATTTTTAATTTTCGAAGTTGCTCAGAAAATTCAAATTCGTATTTGGAAACTAACGTATCTGAAAACCATACATTTGACGTTTTACTTTGGTTCATTTACTTTTCTCATTTCATAACATCTTATTTTTTTGTACATTTTTCAGTACTAAGCATTAAAAAGTGGAAATCAATCAAATTTATAATTAAAAAGTGGATAATTTTATAAGAATCACTCATGAAAATTTTAGATTATCTTTTGACAAACAAAATAAGCCAAGCTCAGTTGTAAACGTAATCATTTTTTATTTAGTTGGACTTTTCAATTTTTTTAAAATTTATTTTTTATTTTAATTTTTGGCAATATAACGTACATAACTTTAAAATGTAAGCTTATAAGAAGTTTAAAAAAATTTTCAAGTTGAAATAATCAATTTGATATTTGATATTTATTTGAGATAACCCAACAGTTTACAGTAATAAAACTAGGCGCATTCACAGCAAAATTCTCGATTAATAATATAGAGTCCATACTTCTTAAAATTCCATTGTATTATTTGATTTATTTTTATTTTCCTAATAAGGTCGTTAATGGTAGGGTCAGATCATCCCTCGCTACTAAATTGAATTCTTGTACTATTTTTGCAACTTAACTTATTCGTGTCTCAAACCGATCTGATTTATCTCCAGAGTATTCACAAAACAGATTTAACTGCTTATAGATCCTGTAAACAGGCGACATAAACTGTATACACTTTTTGTTTTTGATTCAGAACCAATGTATTTAGATTATTATATTATCAAAAATATTGAAAATTAATAATCCAAACAAAATACATTTCTGAAAAATTGGTAATCATTAAAAATATTATTATTTATTTAATTACAATTTGTAATATTTAATTACTACAAAAATTTAGTAAAAAGACTTCTTCTATGAAAAATTGAGGTAACATTCACGACTCAATTAAAAGAAATCATAAATTATTCATAAGCAAAATCTATAGATTGGAGACTTGGAGACCAACATGTTTCGAGGCCAATTTAGACCTCCTCATCAGGGAGTAATTTATAGGATTAACTAAAGGTATAACAAAATGGTGATGCAACCTGAAAAGAAAATATTTCAATGGATATTATGTAAAATATGATTCCCTCTAATATAGTCCATATCTTTAATGAGACTTTGATTGTTCTAAAGTTGGTTAATTTTTGATTAAAATATTACATTGCATTACTTATATCCAATTAATAACTTTATCCCCTACCTGGAGTTCCAAACTTTTGTCTATAGAAATTATTATTAAATTTGAAATAGACAGAATTAATAACATATTTAATAGCATCTAGAGCCATTAATTTATAAAGAGATCTCTTGAGTTACAACAAGGTATGGGATAAAGTTATTATTTGGATATAAGTGATTTAATGTAATATTTTAATCAAAAATTAACCAACTTTAGAACAATCAAAGTCTCATTAAAGATATGGACTATATTATAGTTAATCATATTTTACATAATATCCATTGAAATATTTTATATTCAGGTTACATCACCATTTTGTTATACCTTTAGCTAATCCTATAAAATACTCCCTGATGAGGAGGTCTCAATTGGCCTCGAAACATGTTGGTTCCCAAGTAGTATAAAAAAGACGGCGAACGGGAAAAAGTGAGAGGTTGGTTTTGGTTGACTTTTTCCTTTTTTCTCCCTCTTTTTTCTTTATTGTTGATATTTATGTCTCTAATGAGGCCGACAGTTAGATAGTTTAGAAATCTGTTTTTTAATGAAGGAATCTGCTTAATGCTCTTTTGCATGAAATTAATTCTTGAGAAAATAGATTATTTTACATTCTTAAATTACAAAATTTTAAACAGAGACACTAAACAAATTATTTTGTTCCAATCTATAGGTTTTGCTTATGAATAATTTATGATTTCTTTTAATTGAAATACAAATAGTAATTAAATAAAAAATAATGTTGTTAATGATTACCAATTTTTTAGAAATATATTTTGTTTGGATTGTCAATTTTCAATATTTGTGATAATATGAAAATCTAAATACGTTGGTTCTGAATCAACCAAAAATGGAAAAATACAAAATATCTATCATCATGTATTAAAACCGAGTAAAAGGTATAAAACTGGAATTCAATTCATGAAGAATAATAAAAACCTAAACAAAAGAAACAACAAAAGACCAAGATATTCTGAGACTCTATCAGAAACAAACCTAAAAACATAAGAGAACAATTCTTCTGAATTCATATTTTTACTGAATAAGAAAGATCACCCGCTAAGTATTGGATATATTGTTATAATTGTATTGATATAAATGTGAAGATACTCAATGGTACATTTTTGACACAGGTATTTTAAAAAAGGTCACTACTTTTTGCACGAATTCTCGGTACTTTGAATGGTATTATATATTGTAAATTTGGGCCGTTCAATAGGCCTCTTATCAGTTTTAGCCCGAAAATTATTGACAGCAAAAAGCGTCTTTCTTCAATTTTTAGTAAGCAGAATATTGCACATAACGAATCATAATCGAAACCGCTAGGAGGGTACACCCCATCTAACCTAAAATCCAGTATCTTTAGAATTCCATATGTTTGATGCGTATTCCAGCCTAGATCTTACATATGCATTAAAGAGTACTTTGAGCGTTTCAACATCCCTGAAATGTTTACATGATCTTATCATGAATCCATGCATTTGATTTGCTGATTTAACAACACACTCGATGGGTTGATGAAATCTAAGCTTGTATCGAAAGTTATTCCGAGATCTAATACGCTGAATGGTCTTACAATAGGCTATTAATCTGTTATATATTCAAATAAAATGGGCTGTACCTTCCTACAGAATGACACCACATTACATTTATTTATATTTAATGCAAGATCTAAATTCTTAAGCTAACTGATGAACTCTTCAAGATCTTTTTGCAGTTCAACGCAGTCTCGAACAATTCTTATTTTTAACATGATTTTTGCATCATCTGCATACAATATTTTCTTCAAGTTTCTATTGTTATCTATGTCATTTAGATAAATATTTGACAATGTAGGTCCTAAGTTTGAACCCTAGGGAACTCCCGACGTTGGAGTGTAAACGTTTGACGTGCAACCTGCATACTGTACAACGTGCTTCCTATTTTGCAGTAGGTAATTGATGAGCGAAATTACATTACCGGGAAGGCTAAAGTTATTGAGATTATCCACTAAGATCACATAATTGTATTTATCAAAGGCTTTGGACATATCTAGATAGATAACGTCCAATTGAACCTCCTCCGCCAAGGCTTCCGCCGGCATTTAAGTTATTATTATTAAATTAGTGACAATAGATCTACCTCGTATGAATCCAATACTTAATAAGCAAGAAAGGTTTCAAAAGCCATGGAGAAGTTGTTTATTATTGAAATAAGCCTGTGATTTTTTACATCAGCAGAATCACCAGTTTTAAACACGGGACATACTCTGTTCTCTTTCCACATATGCAGATACGTCCCTACATCTAGAGCCTTATTAAATATGTATAGCATAGGATTAGTTAATGTATTTGTGCAATTTTTGATCAGAAAACTAGGTATTAGGTCTGTACGAGATGCGTATTTAATTGTTAGAGAGCTTAAAGCTAATCTTACGTGAACCAGATCTATCTTTAACTTGTATCCTACACACTCCTAAATTTCATCTGCTTGATTGTGCAAATCTGTAGGTGATATTGGGTTGTATACTCTATTAAAATAGCAAGATAGAGCATTAACAATATTATCTAGCTTATATAATTTTACACCATTATCATACATTATTTCAGGCAATCTCGATGCATGCTTTAGATTCCCCAGGTGATTCCAAAATTGCGTTGGATCTTTTTTAAAAGTTTTTTCCGGGTTATGAGTAAAGAGTTGGTAATCACGGTGAATCCAATTTTTTACATCTGATCGTAAGAAGTTAAAGTTGCTATGTACGTTATAATTTCCCGGTATAATCCTAAGTTTATCCTTGTACTTCTCTTTTCAATTTATTATGCCAATTAGCTCATTGGAATACCATTTTAGATATTAACCTGGGATACTAATCGATGTGAATTTCGGTACAATTTCTGCAACTGCGGAATTTAATGAGCTATACAAATACTGAGTAGACTCGTGCAGGGTCTCAATTAAATATAAATCACTCCAGTCAATGCAATTTATATTGTTAAATAAAACGCTTTTGCTGATTTTAGATTAATTGTATGCATCTTCAGGTGCAATTGGCTCAGCCCTTCATACCTCTACTTTGTCAAAATTAGTGAATATCAAATCCAGGCATTGCCCTATACAGATCAGAATATGATTACTTTGCTTTAGATCAAAAATTAGTAAAAAGGATGAGATTAGATCAGTTTTAGTGTTTCTTAAAAAACCCGCAGAGGCATTTATGAAATTTCTAACGTTAAAATCACCAGTAATGATTAGTGTCATCCCATATAGCTCATTTTCTTCTTCTAATATTTCAAAAAAGTTTTCAAACTAAACTAATTTTACATTAGCAGGTGCGTAGATAGAAATAATTATGCATGTAAACTTTATTTGTTTTTTTATACTTTTTTAATTATATGTTTTTACGTTTTTATTTTATACTTTATTTATTTATATTTTATAAAAAATTGGTTGTTGGGATGCAATGCACTCCAGTGTGTCAAATACGTCACTTCGCAGAAGTGTGTCAAGTATACCCTTATAAGGGTTAAAGCCAAAGAAAAAACACAAAAAATCAAATAAATAATATTGAATTACCAATTACAGATTCCACTATATTTTCTAGAGTATGATTAGATATTTCTTTAAGAATTCTTCCTCAAAGGAAAATATTTTTTTATAAGAAATCTTTAAAATTGAGAATTTCGATTTTAAAATAATCGACAATACTGAAAAAAAAAACATTTTTAATTAGCGGCTCAGTATTAAAGTCTAAAATCTCAGAACAGTATCAAAGTCTAAAATCTCAGAACGAAATATTCAATCACTAATTTATAGTTATTGTTACATAATTAAAATTTACCTATTCTATTTTATTTCAAAAGTTGTATAATAATCATTATTGATTATTGATTTGATTTTTTCTAGTTCTACTTTAAAAAATCTCCTAGGAGAAATAGAATTTGGAATCAAATTTAAATGAATTCGAATATTTTTCTTAGTTTAGCTGTACTGGGTTTCTTTCTCTTAAACGGTTGAGCGCTAAAAATATGAAATAAGTCCTCAGTTTTTTTAGGAATCTGGGCCTTCTTTGATTATTCAGGTGAATTCTAAATAGATTAAAGATAATTTTATTTAAAAAGTTATATCATGGGAACAAATTGACGCAATTAATTTTTTTCGCAAGGTATTATAGTACAATCTTTTTCCTTAAAACTTCTTAAGGGAGTTCCCATTGGTTATAGATTTACAAACGAAAATCGTTTGATATTTGGATGACAGTTGTGTTAAAATGTACTGAAGGTCTAGTTAAAATTTTGGAACCTATCAGAGCTTAAAAGTCGAGAAATCAATTATTGAAATTAACATGTGGTCTAGTGAGAAGTCGTACTTCTTTTAGTATCTGAAAAGATTGACAAATGAAAAAATTCTGAAATAATTCTGACATATATAGAATGTTACACGAAATCCATATCTGCTTCGAAGAGTATGTTTCAGAGCCTATAGGAATAGAAAAACAATTATTTATACCGAAAATGTATGACTGTCATCAGTGAACTGAAGGAGTGGCACCGTCGCGACTGTTCCACGTGCTCTATTTTATACGCGAATTTAGAATAGCACGCGTGCTCACACGCGACGTTGCCAAACTTGCAACTGTGACCATGTGAGTACCGAGGGTACTCCCTCAAAGAAAGTTGAACCATTTTCCCAATGACCAAATTTCTGCACATTTTTCGAAATAACTAAACAAAAAACAGTGAATAAAATGGTTAGTTGGACCATCTATTTAGTTTGTAAGATATCGTACTGCTATTTTGTTAGTTGGGATAACAATTTACTTAGTTGTTGTTATTAATTGAATAGTCACTGCAACTAATAGAATTTTTGTAGCAAATGCTAAAATAGTAGTATCAACTAATAAAGTAACAGTACCATTTTTGAATAACTAAATAGTTGACTTAACTAATAATTTTTTCAGTGTACTTTTTTCTTAAAAAGGATAGCCTTAATTGTTTTTAAAGGTAGAAATATTAAATCTTTTAAATTAAAAAAAAAGATGAAACAATGATTTTTGCTGATCTGATTTCATTTGAATCTAAAAGATTTTATATTTCTAAATGTAAACACTGTATACTTTGTAAATATATGTATTTGTCTATATAGGGACATAAAACTACGAATTTTTAAAAGGTATTTATGTTTGAAAACGTTATTTTATATAATTAAAAAATTTTATATGCAGAAATAGTTTAGCGAGGACGAAATTCCTAGAATATCTACATCATGTTACTATGAAACTAAAAAAATGCATTATTATAAGACGTACTTTTACATAATCATATTGAAATGATATATTTGCGCTTCAGTCATGACTTTTGGAAATATGGAAAATAACCCACTTCTGAAAATTACTATTTCTAGATGTCGACATACATTATCACGCGGTAAGATTTTGTTTCCTATCACCATGTGTAGCTGTAGATTTGATTCATTCCCGACTCTTAACATTTTCAAGGAAAGTAAATTAGGCTTTCTGCCTTATCATTTTTGTCAATAACAAGATATTGAACAGTATATGAATAGACAAGGAAAACCACTCAAAAACCTTCACAGTTATAGCTTCACTCACTCAGTTCTGTCTCTGACAAAATGCGGGTTTTTGCTTGTACTCTGCTATATATATATATATATATATATGATTTTAAAGAAAAAGTAGTTATTATATGTTATAAAATAATTTGTTGTGAATTCTATGTTATCGTTGGTTGTAAAACCAATTTTAATTCAGACTTGTTGCATTCACTTTCTTTACGTAAAAAAGTATTCTAAATATTCGAAACTAAATGAGGGAATCTTTAAATAACCAGTATGAAGTATTGGATACATAATACAAATTTATAAGATTGAAGACGAAATTTTTGCCAACATATGCCACACAAATTTTATGTTACATCTTTTCATGTACGCTAAAATCTGCTTCAAATATTTCATTTCTAATGTGTTTCCTTCCTTTTCTAAAACAAACAAACATTTTTTTCACATATACTATTACCAAAATTAAAGACCGAAGCTTTTTTCATGCTCCGAACTTTAAATGTTATCAAGATACTCTGTGTCAAGGATTCTTTGTAGGCATTTTTCATGCGCAGATATGAAGGCTACTTAACTTCGAACCAAGAACTTGGGTGCTCGTTAAAAATATTCTTTAATTGGTTTGTGCAGATGCAGGTCCACGGCCATTAGATGATAATGACCCTGGATGGCATTTTCGCCAAAATAGGCGTAATTCGCTCTGGATGAGGGATCCAAGGTCTGGTGTCATTCGCCAAGTTCATCCCTACGAACAAGCTATGCGGGCTAGGGAGGAAATGCCAGGTGCAGGTTTTAATAGTATTTTACAGCTTCTCAAGTGAAGGGGGAACGTAACCTTCAGATTTTCATCTCAAAAAAATACCTTCCTCTGAATAAGCCCCTAGGCTCTTTTTTTAAAAAGAGGTGTTTACTCCAAGCAAAGTTCCTAGAGAAACATATTAATATTAACCGATATTTCTCAAATTCTTAGCATATTTTATTTTTTTCTTAAGCTAATAGAAAATTGTTGTGATTTAGAAAACAGTGTTAAAATTCAATTTCTTAGAAAATTAATACTAGAATTATAATTTAGTCAAAAATAATTAGACACATGTGTCGCATTTTGTTTGTTTGGACAATAATATTGTTTTCAAATATAGTACAATTATTAGGAAATAAATATCAGGCAGACACTTTTCAATTAATTTATTTGTATAATCCTAATTATATATTAGTAACTATATATATATAATAATTGTACTATTTAAAAAAAAAATTAATGACTGGGAGAGCATTATAAAATTATTGTGGATGGCTGATAGCAGTCGCGCGTGAATCGGTAGACCTTTGGCAGCCGTAGCGACCGTGATTTTCTAACTTAAATATTTCTTAAGCAAGGGCCCATTTACGAAAAAGCCGGGACACGTGTCAAATTATTTTTGACGTGCAATCGGTTAACGATTTTCTGACAAAACCTGAAAATTAATTATTGACTTTTTTCCTTATGAAACGACCAGCACCAGTAATTCCAAATGATGCTAGGTTCATATACCGTCCAGTAGCACGTTATCGCCGTGTTGGAGTACTCATAGATGGGAAGATTTACAGATATCCAATTCGAAACGGTAATTTCAAAAGTAAAAATTAATCAAGAGTATATATCAGAAAAATGTACATAAACTTCTTGTTTTTTGTCTAATTATAAAGTGTCCGCATGGTCTAGATTCGCAGGAAGATTCTAAGCTTCTCAATGGAAGTCTCGTCTGTGAATGACTTTCCTCTCTAAAGAAAAACATCTATTTTTCAATCTGCGCCCGGGGTGCTTTATAAAATAGTTCTTACTCGAATAAAGTGCCTATAGAGGTACATGGTAATATGAACTAACTTTTGCTTCATTTTTGCTTCCTCATGGAGGAAGCTTTATAATGATAACATTTTTGAAAATATTTTGATTTATTTAATTAAACGTTTCTCAATTTAAAAAAATGTCTAATACAATGTTCTAAGCAAGTGTCAGAATATGCGTGTGTGTGTGTGTGTGTGTGTGTGTGCGTTCGTGTGTGAATAGGGATATGGATGTCACACTTCTTTGTGAACACGGCAACTTCTATCAAATTTGGAGGGCCTGGAAGAGTCGTAAGAAATGGAAATACAGTTTTATTTTTTTTATTTCTTCAACTAAATTTTTTTATTCAGAAGAACAATACAGAATTTAATTTATTGGGCAATTATGAGTAGCCTCACAATTTAATACACTTTAGTGTAGTAGTTCCAAGTTGATAATTCTTTTCAAAGCTAAACTTAATTAATGATTATATTTTTCTCGATTTAGGGAATTTAGAGCTATATGAAGCGCATCCTGGTGATTATTATCGTGTTGGACCCATCAAATTACAGTATTACAGCGACCCACAAATCGGGTGGAAAGCTATGCCTGACTCTGAATCTGACGAGGAATAATGTGAACTTCTTCGTCCGGCGGGTAATTTAAGAACCTATTTATTTAAAAAAGTGAGCCAGTAAAGCCTTTTTCAAAAGATCAACACGTAACGTAAAAATAGATAAAACAATGTGCATGCAATAAATGGTAAATCTTATTTTCAATAGTGTAATAATAATAATAATACATAATGGAATTCTTTGCGTAGCATGTTACATACTACTTATAAGACAGATTCCGCACATTAGCGCATTGCGCATAATTCTGGAGAGAATAAGAGCGGGGATATAGTATTTTTGGACAAATTAATTTGTTACAATACAATATTCAAAACATTTTAGTGCTTCAAACCGTCCAGGTTTTTCTTAGTTGTGGGGTATTTTGGATTTCTATGAAAGTTTCTTTATCCGAGTGTCAATTACATATATAAAAGTTTCTATGGCTAAAGCAACGTGTTAATACTAGCTATTCTTTAACAATAAATAAAAAAAGCTAGTATTAACACGTTGCTTCTGAAAAAATCACATATTAATAATTATTAATATGTGATTTTTTCTAGATTTTTTTTGTCCAAGTATTTCATTTTTGAGGTGTAGTGAAAACAGCTCAGGATATTTGTTTACCACTATTATTACAGACCTACCTACTTTGTAGTTTTATATTATATATTTGTTTAAAGGGTTATAATAAAAATATTTTATTATTTCTTACAGAATTATGTGAAGAACAAGAGGAAAGGCGCACAATAAAAACTAAAATTTTAGTGTTTGTCCCTCCTAATAAGTCAAAATTATGAAGATCCAACCATGATTTCGCAATCCAAAGTTTAAGAAAAATACAAAAACTAAAAAACAATGTAAAATTAATATGATAAATAAAAAGATTTAATATATCAAGAGTTATTTTATGATGATTATACCATTGAAGTTTTACATTTCCTGAAAGGAGCCATCCGTATACCACGTGGACATTTTTTAGGGTGCTTGGGGGGGGGGGGGGATGGCTAAAGTCCACATGGACTAGGGTGGTCCAAAAATGATAATTTTTAAAATCGTTTTTTCATGTATATAAACCTGAAATATATTAGGATCCATAAAAATAAATGCGTCTTTAAAAAAAAAATATTTGGAGGTTTTGGAAGCCCCATGAAGTTTGACGCGTATTTCCCCTGACAATGTGTTTGTAAATTTTATTCAAAATCCTCAATATTAGGAGAATTGAATTTGAGCTTAATATTTCTCTTTAGAATTAGCTATGTAATACAAAAGAATAATTAGGTTTTAAATATCACGTCCAAACACTCGCTTTATGGGGTCCTCATGCAATGTCTACATAAATTATTCATGCAATTTACTATAGCGTTTAGTAATTTTATCTTAGAATAATAATTTTAATTTGATATAAGTAATTCTTCAAACAATTTATTATCAGTTGTAAAAAATTGTCTTAGCCTAATGCTAGCACTTAGTAGTTTTTCTGACATTTTAGACTTTTTGACCCTAAAAATGTATTATTGCAATAAATATATTATTACAATTCATAATAACAATCTCTGATAACAATAATAAATAATATAAACCCAATATTATAAAGACGAACAACAGAAATGATTTAGACGGCCTTGATTGTTTATGGTGCACCGAGTCCCGAGATTGTACGAAGCAGATAA
>JAAAKG020026503.1:0-19930 GCA_010014905.2 Druon quercuslanigerum | reverse complement strand
AATGCAAGCATGAAGAGCATGGGCCTCAAAATTAACGTAAATAAAACAAAAACTATGGTGTTCGAAGGAAAGAGTGATAAAACAATATGCAACATTGAATTAAATGATGAGGGAATTGAACAAGTTGATAAATTAGTATACCTTGGTAGCTTATTTACAAGGAGCGGGAAGATAGATGAGGAGTTACATAGACGCATAAACGAAGGTAAGAAGGTTTTTGGTAGAGCAGGCCCACGTATCTGAAGTAAAAATATATCAAATAAGGCTAAAATGGAATTACATAATACTATATTTGTACCAGCTGTACTATACGGCAGCGAGATGCATGTTGAGATTATGAAGGATGGACGACTAACGAAACAGGTATATCAAGGTAAAGTAAATGGCAGCGTGCCCAGAGGCGGACCACGCAAAGAATGTTTAGAATGTCTGAATGAGAGCCTAGTAAGAAGGGACATAGGCCATAGAAACACGAGAGCCTGCATGAAAAAATGCATGGACGTTGAAGAAGCTACAGAAGTATGCTAGGACAGCCAAGTATGGCGGAAAATAGTTAATAAGAAAAGTGCCCGTGGAGTGAATGATACCTAAAGCAAAAAATCTTGGACACTAATGGACCCAAATGGGGAACCTCACATGATGATTTTGTGAGGATCTTCACTTGAGGTGATTGATAGAGAGATTGATCAGCAACCTGGGTCGGAGCAGTATTGCGGAATGAACGTATTATTTAAATAAATAACACGAGATTCGTTTGCATTCTTTTAAATTCACTCAATCCAATGGATTTTTAAAAAGTTTTTGTTTAATTCAATTTGAAGTCTTTAAGGCTCACCTTAAGTTTTTAGAGATTTCATCAAATTCTTTTTAAACTCTTTAATTTTTCTAAACTCATTTCAAACTTGAGCAATTCAATGCATTTTTTTATATATTTTTTTTATTGTTTTGAATTCACTTGATTGTTTTTTTCTAAATTCAATTTTATTTTGTAGTCATTAGTCATTTTTTTGATTAGAAATTAGTAGGGTTTTAAAGATTTGAAATTTTTTTGAATTCTCGCTGAATTCCTATTAACTTCTTCTAATTCTCTCTAATTCCATTTTTTTGGCGAATTTTTTAAAGTTTTTATTTCATTGATCCTAAATTCCTTTAACTTTATCTTTAATTTTTAGGTGTTTCTTCAAATTCTTTTCAATTCTCTTGATTCTTTATAAGACCATTTCAAATTTACTTTATCCACTGCAGCTTTTTTTTAATCTTTTCAATTCATTTGAGTTTTTAAAATTAATTTTGAATTTTTACGAATTTCATCAAATTCTTCTCGTTTACCTTAATTTTCTTCTAAAATATTAATTCCAATTGTATTCAAATCAGTGGCTCTTAAATTTAAAATTGTGCATTATGTTATAAGGCAAAGAATTATGGTTTAATCCATGATTTCTTGCAAATAATTTTTGATAAAAGGAAATTTTTTAACCAAGCTGTTGTTGAAAAAATCCATTTTTAATTTTTAAAACTCGAATTTCATAGTTTTCTCGATAGCAAAAAGAGATATGAAGTCAAGAAATAAAAATTGTTCTTTGGAAAAATTGCTACAAAAATACTTCCTTATTATTTTTCAGTCTCACTTCGTTTCTTTTTGAACCTTAGATATTTTTTTAAATAAAGACTTTCAACAAAATGTATAATAAGTTCTGATATGAAAGAATCTCTAATCATTCAATAATTCTGTAGTTTGATTTAAAAACTAGTGATTTTTCAAGAAGATAAAACTATTATTAGATTATTTAAATCAAAGTTTATTTGTTATGTTTTTTTCACATTTAAACCGATGAAAAATACATTTTTACCTCTTAAAATCTAAAAATCAACTGTCCAGAAAAACGAAGTCAGATTAAAAAATATTAAAGGAGCATTTTTTTAGCCATTTTTCGTAGTTACAATAAAAAAATCTAAATTATGATTTAAAAAAAAATTTTAATCGTTTCAACCGAAAAAGGCTCGAATGAAACGATTTTTAATGGGAAAAAATAATTTTTTAGCAAAATATTTTGATGGGCTATCAATATAAGCCTACTTTAAGAAGATTTAATAAAAAAAAATAAAGTTTTTAACAAAAAGCCGGTCAGTTGCGATATTTGCTTAGTATATTTGTTTTAAACATTTCAATTTATTTACTTTAAACAACATTTCGCAGTTGAGAATGATGTTTGAAACAGGCAAATTTGTTTCAATTGGAACGAGAAGTGTGGTTTTTAAATAATTATTAGAAATTACTGCGACTTAAAATTTAAATGTTTCATTTTTAATAAATTCCAAAATTTTAAATCCTTAGTTTGAATCATTTCCACATTAACAATTGATATATTCAAAATCGCATAATTTCAAATTACCTCATAAATTATACCATTCAAAATTAATAGCGTTTGAAATAACATTTTTTCCAAATTGGAAATTCTCAGTTAAAAAAATTGAAGTGGAGAAAATTCCAGAATTAAGTATTGCAAACATCGACTTCTGAATAGTGTATTTAATTTTCCTAGTTTAGGGAGTAATTTAATTTTAAAGGGGCCGAATTTGATAACATTCCATTTTTTTTAGTTATGCTAATAATTTTTTTACTTGGATTTAGAATTCAGTTAAAATATAGTACTTTTCCATAGAAATTTCAGTACACGATTTTGTAAATCTTTATTGTATTCCAAGTTTTTAAGAAATAGAAATAATTTAATAAATTCAGTTTTTAATACTTCCTATTATAGTATAGAAATATATTTTAGCTTCTGTTAATAAAAAATACATTTTTGCAAAAGAAAAAGCGTCTTTATTTACCTTTTTCCTTCAACATTATTTTATACATAATCAAAATCTCCTCGCCGTCAGATAACTAACTTTTTTAAATGCATTTTTAAAAGTTTATTTCTTTTTATGAAATTTTTTCCAGGTGAAGGCATTTTTATATAAGTAAATTAATTTATTATTTATTTTCAGAACTCAAGAAATTAAATCGGATCGATTTTGTGTGTTCGTCTTTTTTTAATCTAATTATCGATATTTGGCCAATTTCACTGTCAAACTGACGTCACTGCTACTTTTTTTACTTTTTCTATAAAAAAAAAATATTTCCCTTCTTCAAGGAGGGAATAAAACGCCATAAAAATGTTTCTAAAATGTAAATAATGAAATTCACTACAATGCGGCCTTTTATACTAAATAAACTAAATTCCCTCAATCCATTAAAATTTCTGAAAACGAGATCCATAATCAAGAAAAGTGCTGTTAAAAAATTTCAGTCTATTCAAGTTAGAGAAAATTGCAGGGATTTGGCGAAGAGAACATTCTTTAAAACAGCCGCAATTTTTCCTCGAAGGACAAATTCCAAGGTTCAAATTCCTTTATATCAGAAAAATCACGAGTCATCGTCTTTGCTGAATTTAGGATTGGACTTAGCACTCGTCATCCTTAGGATTATTTTCATTTCGTCAGTGATTTTTGGTTTAGTAACATTCTACTGGACGACTCGATTTCTTAGAATCTGTCATGCTTTCCCTCCAGTTCTCCTCAAAGGTATGAACGTTATTTAAATTTGGAAATTTATAAACAATAGACAGGTATTTTTACTTTAATTTACTGAGTTTTTGATTTGTTTTTATCAGCAATCGAAATCCTGGGTCCGACATTTATTAAATTTGGACAATGGATAGCTACTCGAAGGGATCTTTTTCCGGAAGAATTTTGCTGGACTCTTTCGAAACTTCAAAGGTACGCAGCAACGCATTCTTGGACTTATACGAAACATTTACTGGAGGTCACTTATGGGTCGAATTGGAAGGAATTGTTTCTTAAATTCGATAGCGATGTTCCCATTGGTTCCGGATGCTGTGCTCAGGTTAATTGAAAAAAGATATTTTTTATATACATATAATTTTAAGGGACTACGTTTGGAAACAATTTTTAACATTCAAAAAAATTAATTTAATTAGATTAAAATAAACTCTGGCCTGCTTTTGCAATATTTTTAATTAAATACAGTTTAAAAAAGCAGAAAAAAATTGAAATGGGTAAGCAGTAAAAAGTTAAAAATGTTCAAATCGTCTAGAAAGTTTTCTAGCTTAAAACGCAGTTTAATTTGGAACAGCTTAAAAATTTTATTTATAATTAAAAATGTTTGAAAGTATCGTAATTTCAATATTCCGTTTGGTGAAAAAATCCTGCCAGAAATTTTATTTTATTAAATAAAAAGATTGTTTAGACATTCCGCTAGGCTGTTTTAGGTATGAAAATGAATTTTCTTAGTTTTCAATTTAAAAAACAATGTAAATTTAAGGCTAAAAATTCTTGCATTCCTAGAAAGTATTTGTTATTTTGCTTAAGAAAACCCTAAATTGTATGAAACAATAAATTAAAATTTAAAGATATAGTTTGACTTTGAATACGAAAATTTGTAATTTAATTACAATTAATTGCCAGGGAATATTTATTCTCTAAAGTCAGAAATGTTTTTCGAAGGCGTGCTCAATTTTTTTTAAAATTACAATGCAAAATTGAATAAAAATTATTTAACTGTTTTGTTAAAAATCCGCTTACTTTTTGGTTTTAAATTAATTATTCTAACTAAAAATTGAACTATTCTATTTTTGGTTAAAAATTGATTCTTTTTAGTTAAAAATTCATTTATTTGTTTAAAAATGTATGCTTTTTGTTGAAAACTTGTTGTTTTTGTTAGAAACTAATCTTCTTGGTTGAAAATTCAACAGTTTCTCTTTTTTGTTTTTTCTTTTTTCCCTTTTCGTTTTCTCTTTTTTGTTGAATTCAACTGTTTATTATTAAAAATTTTAAGTTTTTTTGATTGAAATATTAATTGCTACATTTTGCATTCAGAATTCATCTTTGCGGAATAAAAATTTAAAAACGGGTTTAAAAGTTAAACTCGTTTGTTACAAATTTTTATATTAAGAATCATTATTTTTATTAATAATGTATCTCAAGTTGAAAAATGAACTATTTTGTTTATAATTTTATATGTTATTGATTTTTTCTGTCTGAAAATGTAACTATTCCAGTGAAATATTTCATCATTTTATTTAAAAACGCATCTCCTTGGTTGAATATTAATGCTAAAACTAAAAATTTACTACTCATTTTTTGGTTGAAAAATTATCTTTTTTCTTAAAAATTCATCTTTTTGTTAGAGAGTTAAACTATTTTAGTTCATGATTCATAATTTGAATTGAAAATTTATCAGTTTGATTGAAAATACAACTATTTTATTTATGAGTTTTTGTTGAGATTTTTTTAAACTGAAAATGGAACTATTCCAATAATGATTTTAGTTAAAAATTCATATAATTGGTGAAATTTAATCTTCTAGATTGTAAATTTATCTTGTTTCACAACTTTGTTTAAAAATGTAACTATTTTGTTTACAATTAGTTTTTTTTTAATTAAAAATGATTTTTTAAACTGAGAATGTAACGAAGCCAATGCAAAAATTACCATCCAGATTGAAGTTTCATCTGTTGGTTTAAAATTGAAATATTCCAGTTTAGGATTTATTATTGTATATGAAAATTTCTCACTTTGTTTAAAAATGTAACTATTTTTTTGGAAATTAGTTGTTTTTTTGTTTGAAAGTTTTTTTTTAAACTAAAAATGTAAATGTTCTAATTGATTATTTAATGATTTAAGCTAAAAATTTATATCTTTGGTTGAACATTATTTTTTGTTACTAAAAATTTAACTATTCATTTTTTTGTGGGATAATGATTTTTGTTTAAAACAAAAGTCGTCTTTTTGGTAGAAAATTTAAATACTCCAGTTAAAGAGTCAACATTTTAGTTCAAAATTTATCAGTTTCGTTAAATATTATGATTTTGAAAATTTGTATTTTTTAGTTAAAAATTAAAATATTTCGTTGAAAATTCATGTATTTTGTTGAAAAATCGTCTGTTTTTGTAGACAATTAATTTTTTGTTAAAAAATTTATCTTTTAGTTTAAAATTTAAGTATTACAGTTAAATATTCATATTTTTAGTTAAGAATTGATCTTTTTGGTTGAAAATAAAACCACTTGGTTAAAAGTAACACTCTTTTCTTAAAAGTTTATCTGTTTCAGTTGATGATTCCTCATTTAAGTTTAAAATTCACCACTTTAGTTAAATTTTTTCGCCAAAGATTAATTTTCTAATGTTGCAATTAAATGATTCCATTTTTGGTTGCAAAATGATTGATAATAATTTTAGTTTGAAAATACATTATCTTATTTGAAACATAGCGATTTTTTAACACAAATTTCAGATTTCGACAAAAAACACTAACACAATCTGAAACTGGTAATGCTTATAAATTTTATGATTTAAAAAAAAACTGAATTTAAATTGAATTACTTTTTATTCAAAAATATAAATTTTCGGTGAAAAACTCCGGCCTAATCTTAAGTTGTCGAAAAATTGTAAATATTCATTCAAATCTAATATTTTTTATTTAAAAATACAAATAATTTTTGACAAAAAAACACAAAAATAACAGAAAATTGTGTAGAATTGTAAATTTTCTTAAAAATTTAGTAAATTTCGTTAAAAAAGAAGATTTTCCGTGAAAAAAAATAATATATCTTGAAATTGTCAAAAAATTGAAAATCTTTTCTAGCCATAGTGATATCCTTGTGGAAATTTTAAATGATTTTTTAATTTGAAAAATGAACTTTAAGTGAAAATTAAAAAAGGTTTCTAAAACATATTAAGCGATTTCCAGAAATTTCCAAAAAGAGTGTAGAAGGTTTTAAAGCAAAATGTTTGAATTCTTAAAAAGAATTTTTAACCTTTAGACGATTTTTAAGAATTTCAAAAATAAACTTGAGGAGGTTTAAAAGAATTTTGGAAATGTTTCAACGATTTTTCAAAATTTTGAGAACAAATTGAGTCAGCTAAAAATATTTTTAAGACTTTAAGATGTTATAAATAGATATTAAATATTGAAAAACTTGGAAACATTCGCGAAAATTTAGTAATTATTTCTTGATTTCTTGCAAATTTCTAAAAGTTCTCAGCATGTTTAAAAAAGACTCAAATTTTCTCTAATATTTTGTAAATTCCTATAAAATAAAAAAAATTCCTTTAAAATTTTCTAGAATCTTTTCTGAAATATCTGAAATATTCAAAAATATATATTTTTCATTTTCTTGCTTATTTTCTTGTTCTCAATTATCAGAAGATAATTTCTACTCGAATTAAAGTGTTTAAAAACTTTTAACAAATAAATACTTTTTGGGAATTTTTATGTTATATTATTATTAATACTATTTTGTATTAATTGAAATACTGTAAGTAATGTTTAGTTTCCAGAAATGTTTTGCTATTTATTGCTAGTAGAATTAGGCACGGTGTCCGAGATCTTCATTTTCAAAATTCCTTGATTTTTCCTTGATTAATTTTTCAATTAATAAAAAAAGTAATATATAAAGCCTGCAATCTTTTATAAACGGAATGAAACATTATTTCTGATTAAAATTTTAAAATTTTAAATTTATTGATTTATTTTAAGCAAAAGAATGTGTTTTCTACCATAAAAGATGACTTTTAAACAAAATACTTGAATTTTCACTCTAAATAATTAAATTTTTAACTTAAAAAAATTATTTCCGAACAAAAAAGGGGCACAGTTTATATTTCAATAAAAAAAATAAATTTATAAAAAAACAAAAATTTTAAACCAAAAAGATGAATTTATATTTTTAATAATTTATATTTAATTTATTTAATTAATTATTTAAAATATTTAATTTTCAACGAATAAGGTTTTTTTCACTCAAGAAAGGAATAAAAAAAATAAGTTCATCTAAATTGTTGAAGTTTCAAGTCAAAAGACGAATTTTCTCTACAAAAATTGAATCTTCAAACGAAAATATGACTTTTCAGCAAAAAAATTTATTTTCCAAAAAACTGATGCACTTATACTCAACAAATATGAAATTTCAAACAGAAAAAATTATTTTTTTACAAAAAAAGGAGACTGCTGATATAAAAATGATCAATCTTAAAAAAATTAAATACATTTTTTTAACAATGTAGCTTAACATTCATCCAAGTAGTTAAATTTTCATCCAAAATGATGAATTTTCTACTAAAAATATGTCTTCGAAAAAAATGATTTCTTAACAAATAAAAATAATTTTTAAACAAAAATTTTAATTGTTGTTTAAAAAAATTATATTTCTACTAAAACAGATGAATTTTTAAATCAAAAAGAAAAATTTTGAAAAAGTTGTATTTTCTGTTAAAAAAGACTTGACTTTTCACGAACAAAATATAAATTATTAATCAAGAAATAGGTTTCTACAAAAAAATTTAATTTTAAATACAAAAAGTCGAATTTTTTTTTAACCAAAAAGAATGAATTTGTAACAATATAGTTGAAATATCCACCAAACATTCTTTTTATGTTGAACTTTTTTTAGAAAAGATTTCAGTTCGTTTTTCAACACTAAATATTAATTTTAGACAAAAAGTGAATTTTTTACGAAATAGTTAAATTTTCAACGAAACAGAAGAATTTTCAACCAAAAAGTATGACTTTTTAACAAAATTCTTGAATTTTTAACCAAATAGTTTCATTTTTATCGAAAAAGATGTAATTTCTGCTAAAGCAGGTGAATTTAATAATCAAGAAGACAAACTTTAAAAAAAGAGATTGAGTTTTCAACCGAACAGTCGTATTTTTTATTCAAAAAGGATAACATTTCTGCTTTAACAAATTAATTATAAAAAAGAACTTTAAAAAAATATTTAAATTTTTATCCAAAGAAGATCTAGTTCACTTTTCAGCACCAAAATAAGAATTGTAAAGATAAGTTAATTTTTTTGCTAAATAGTTGAATTTTCAACCAAAAAGTATGACGTTTTGCCTAAGAAAAATTCTACTAAAACAGATGAATTTTTAAATCAAAAATACAAATATAAAAAAAAAAAGAGTTGAATTTTCATCTAAAATTTTTTCAGTTGACTTCAATGCGAAAATATGAATTTTCAACAAAAAGTAAATTTTGTAGAAAATAGTTTAATTTTCAAGGAAGCAGTTGCATTTTTTTAAGTAATGATCAATATTTATGTTGAAAAACATGAACTTTTAAATCAAAAAGACAAATTTTCAGAAAAAAATAGTATAAACAAAAGTATTATTATTCTTTGGAAAAATATGAATTTTTAATAAAACAGTTGGATTTACAGCCAAAAAGTGTGCTTTTTAAAAAAAATTATTAAATTTTCAACCAAATAATAAAATTTATAACTGAAAAGATAATCTTCAGGAGACCCCTACCGTAACAAATCTTAACATATTGGCCCCCCCCCCCCCTTGAGCACTTGCTTAATTAAGTAGGGTCCCTATGGAAAGATAACATTTTAAAAATCTGCAAAAAATAGAGAAATCTATTTTTATATACAATAGAATGTGATTTTTCCTTTCCGGATGGAAAAACTAAAAAAAAAATATTTTTTGGCCCACCCTCAAACACACCTTTATATATTTTTGATATCTGTGGAAATACAGGTTTACAAAGCTTGGATTGACCGTGAGGCTACAATCGTTATGAAACGTGATCGAAAAATTTCTAATCTGATTGAAAGTAAGCTAAGATTATTTGAAGCCTCTCTGACTATACTAAAGATACTTTGGGTTGTATTTCCATAGTTGGTGAATATCTGCATTTAAATCATCTTCTGGATTTATGGAGTAAGTAAAAATATCGGAAGTAAAAAATGGAAATAAAAATTACTCATTTCATTTTGTTACTCTGCAACTCTGAAATATTTTTGTACAGATAGAACGATCAATAAGAAGGAAGAATTACAACCCGTCCTAAATTCGAATTCAAATAATATTAAATTTCATCCAGTCGCCGTGAAAGTTTTGCACCCTAGAATCGAGAAAGGACTTGAGTATGTTAAAATTATTAAAAAATTTATTTCGTGGATTAAAATTTAAAATAATAATTAATAGAATCATTAACAAGAAATGTTTATTTTTATCAGGAGGGACTTGAAGGTAATGCACTTCATCTCTGTGGGAATAGAATATTTTTTTCCAAGTCTCAAATGGTTGAGTATCACTGATTGTGTTGAGGAGTTTTCGAAAATCATGACTAACCAAGTGATTAATTTAATTAATTTCCTTTTAAAATATTTTAAGAATGCAGGGTGGCCATTTAATGAAATAAAAAAATTCTTGGTGATTTTCCGGGGGTTTTTCGGTTCGAAATCATTTTTTGGGGTCAATGAAATTTAAATAATCGAAGATTTAAGCTTACAAAAATTTCAATTTGAAGTAATAAAAATTGATCTGTTTAATTCAACATTTTTTTATTCAAATGTGTTTCAACTGCCAAATAAATTTTTGTAACTTTTATAAATTATAGAGTTCAAAAATTCAGATTCAATTCCAAAAATATAAATCCACGTGATCCTTTTCAATGCTGTTAATTGAAGAATCAATCAATGAATTAAATTTATTTAAATATACCATCTTAAGCAATGTTAAGTCAGAAAAATTAAAAATTGAACGATTCCAATATTTTATAAACTGAGAAAATTTTTTAAATTGAAAGTTAAATTATTTTTATCTTAAATATTTAAAAAATCCTTACAATGCATCTAAATTTTATTTGAAAATCATGAAACATCTACATGTTGTTTTACATTTGTTCAAAATTGAAATTATTTTTGAAATTTGTTCAGAATTTTTAAACATTTTTTAAAATGAATCGAATTTCTCTTAGCGTTTTTTTAATTCCTGTCAAATTAAAAAAATTTTCTTGAAATGGTCGACTATAATTTTTGTTAATTTTGCAAATCTTTTTAAATCATTTTAAATATTCTCTTAAAATTCATTCTTCAAAATAAAAAATCATTTTTAATTTTATTACGAAATGTTTTTTATTCTTTCGAAGTCTGTCAAAACTCTTTAAAAGGTTCTACATTTTTTGTTCGTTTTCTGCCAAAATATGTATCTTGTTTTAAATTAGTCTATGGGCTATTTGCACTAAAATTTTGAAAATAATTGTCGGATTTTGTTGGTATACGTCGACACTTTTTTAAAATTATTTGAAATCATTTCGAAATTTTAATTTATTTGGAATTATTCCAACATTTGTAAATATCTCTTCAACTTATTCAAAATCTTCCTAAGAGTAATAGGTGTTTAATTGTTATTTACGCATTAAAATTCAAAAATTTGAGTTAACAAAAATTTATTTTTCAATAGAAGAATAAGAGTTGTAACTTTGAAACCTCGTTTTTTTTAGTTTTAAATATTAATTTTAAAATTAGAGATTTTAAATGAGCAGTTACATATTTCTAAATATTAATTAATTGTTCTTTTTTATAATTAAAAAATTTTAAACTGAAATTGTTTAAAAAAAAGAATACTTTAGACTAAAATAATCTTTAAATTTTAATAAAAGTCTTTAATTATGAATACATTAATAAATATATTCTTATATTATTTTGAAATTATTCCGAATCGTCTTGTAAAATAAATTAATTATCTATTCAATTTTGAAGATCATTAATTTATTTATATTCACATTTGATCAACTAACAATGTTTTTTATCCAAAATCTTCTATTTCAAACGCTTCTAATTTGTAATTGCTAAAGTCTTTGAAACTGCATTTTAAAAATATTTAAAATATACACTCAAAAATTAAAATCTAAACTGGGGAATTTTTAAAGTCTCATAAAATTCCCGATCATATCCCGGTTTCCGCGTCCAGTGAGCCACCCTGAATGATTTTTTATATTTGTTATTAATTTTCTTGCGTTTATAATTTCTTTCCTAAATTATTACATACAATTTTGATTATTAATAAATATTTAATATTTGTATAAATTTCTTTCTTCGTTATTTATTGACTTTAAAGGTAAATATGGAAACAGAAGCCTTCAATTTGACCCAATTTTCGAAGCATTTTTCTGGAAAAGCCGAAATCGTTTTTCCACATCCCATAATGGAATATACTGATCGCCGAATTTTGGTTGAAACTTTTCACAATGGTTCCTGCATTTCTGAATATTTAGATTGCAGCAATATGGATTTGAAACAAAAAATCGCTAAAATTGGAATTAAAACCGTCCTCAAAATGGTAAATGTATCAAATTTATAATTTTTTTTGCAATAAAAAAGTAGATTAGAGTGTTCTCAGGATGGAGACTTGACCGAGAAACCCGAAATAGCCAGAAAAATGACAACTTGCTTTTTATTAACTATATGATTTAAAGAACGTAACGTTCCTTGAGTTTGATTTTGTAAATTTTTAAATGTATCTATACTTTATGAGAGAAAGAATTTTTTCCATTATAAGAAAAACCTTTTACAAATAATTAATAAAAATCCCTGTTCCAAGTCGAAATTCATCACAATTATAATAGAAAATTTTGTTTGATTTTTCTGTCCGAATTCATCTTTTGTCGTTAAAAATTATAATACTTGGTTAAAAGTTAAACTCTTTCGTTAATAATTAATTTTTTAGTTGAACATTCATTATTTTAATTGCAAATTCATATCTCGTTTTAAATGTCACTATGTACTTTGTTGAAAAACAATTTTTTTTACTAAAAATGTAACTATTTTGCGGAGAATGTTTTTCTTTTCGTATTTAAGAATTAGATTTTTAAAAGAAAATTTAACTATTCTTTTTTTGGGTTTAAATTGATATTTTTTATTTTAAAATTAAACTATTTATTTGAAAATTGATGTACTTTGTGGAAAATTCAAAATTAATCTTCTAAATTGAAAATTCTTCTTTTTGGTTTAAAATTCAAATTTTCCAGTTTAAGATTGATCAATTTATATGAAAATTCATCACTTTCTTTGAAAATGTAACTATTTAAAAAAATAGTTTTGTGTGGAAATAATTTTTTTAAACTGAGAACTTAAATATTCTATTTAGACATTCATTATTTTGATTGCAAGTTAATTAGTTTAGTTAAAAATTGTTTTCATGAATTGAAAATTTATCTTTTCCATTTTTGTTTGGAAATTGATCTTTTCTAGTTTCAAATTCAACAATTTGGATGGAAATTTGTCTTTTTCATTAAAAATTGAACTATTTCGTTGAAAATCAAGTACTTGATTAAAAAATCCACTTTTTTTAAGAAAACTATCTTTTTAATTGCAAGTTAATCTTCTTGTTTCAAAAGACTTCTTTTTTGTTAAAAATTCAAGTATTCCAGTTAAATGTGTATCTTTATATTTGAACATTAATTTTCTTGGTTAAATAGTGATCTATTTGATTAAAAACTTGCTTTTTATTGTTTTTTTATAAAAAGGAGTTTTTGTTAGAAAATTTAATTATTTTATTGAAAATTTGTTTCTGTTTTGTTAAGTTTTATTTAAACTGCAAATGTCGGTATTATTTCAGTTAAATTTTTCATAATTTTAGTTTAAAATTTATCTCGTTGGTTGGGCATTCATTTTTGATTAAAAATTTGATTATTTAATTTTGGGTTGAAAAATTATTTTTTTACCTGGTAGAAATTCATCTTTTTCGTTAAAGCGATAATACTTGGTTAAAAGTTAAACTCTTTTGTTAATAATTAATTTTTTACTTGAAAATTCATTATTTTAATTGCAAATTCATATCTCGTTTCAAACTTTGTTGAAAAAGAATTTTTTTGACTAAAAATGTAACTATTTTGCGGAGAATGTTTTTTTTTCTTGGTTAAGAATAAGATTTTTAAAAGAAAATTGCACTATTCTATTTTTGGATTTAAATTGATATCTTTTATTTCAAAGTTAAACTATTTGTTTTAAAATTGATGTACTTTGTGGAAAATTCGTCTTTTTTGTAGAGAATTAATCCTGAGGGTTGAAAATTCATCTTTTTGGTAGAAATTAGTTTTCTTAATTTTTGTGTTAAAAATGTCTTTCTTTAAACTGAAAATGTCAGTATTCCAATTCAAAATTAATCTTCTAATTTGAAAATTCTTCTTTTTGGTTTCAAATTCAAATATTTCAGTTTAAGGTAGATCAATTTATATGAAAATTCATCACTTTCTTTAAAAATGTCAATTGTTTTAAAAATAGTTTTGTTTTGTTAGAAAATAATTTTTTTTAACTGAGAACTTAATTATTCTAATTGGACATTCATTATTTTGTTTGAAAGTTAATCGGTTTAGTTTCAAATTATTTTTTTGAATTGAACATTTATCTTTTCCATTTTTATTTGGAAATTGATCTTTTATAGTTTCAAATTCAACAATTTGGATGAAAATTTGTCTGTTTTAATTGAAAATTCAAGTATTTGATTTAAAAGTCAACTTTTTTTAAAAATTATCTTTTTATTTGCAAGTAAATCTTCTTGTTTCAAAAGTCTTCTTTTTTGTTAAAAATTCAAGTATTCCAGTTAAATATGTATCATTTCATTAAAATATTCAATTTTTTGGTTGAAATAGGAGCTATTTGATTAAAAACTTGCTTTTTATTGTTTTTTTATAAATAAAAAGGAATTTTTGTTCGAAAACTTAATTATTTTTTTGAAAATTGGTTTCTCTTGTGGTTGAGTTTTATTTAAACTGTAAATGTACGTATTATTTCAGTTGAATATTCCATAATTTTAGTTTAAAATTCATCTCGTTGGTTGGACATCCATTTTTGACTAAAAATTTGATTATTTAATTTTGGGTTGAAAAATGATTTTTTTTTGCTGAAAATTCTTCTTTTTTGGTAGAAATTGCATCTTCTTGGTTGAAAAATTATCTTTATCGTCACAAATTCAATTATGTTAGTAAAAGATTCATTTTAGTTGAAAATTTATCTTTCTGTGTTAAAATTTAACAACTCCAGTTAAAGATTTACAATTTTAGTTGAAAATTCTTTACTTTGTTTGAAAATATATTGATTTTTTTGGAAGTTGGTTTTTTTCGTTGAAAGTAATTTTTTCAACTGAAAATTCAACTTATTCCAATTGGATATTTCATAGTTTTAGTTGAAAATTTATATATTTAACATTAATTTTCTTAACTTAAAGTTTAATTGTATTTTCTTGAATATCCGCATTTTTGATGAAAATTAATTTTTTCAACTAAAACTTAAAGGATGTTTAGAATGCAATTCATGAATGAAAATAAATTTTTGCCTTTGGCGGAAAATATAAATATATATGTTACTTTTAGTTAACCGGGAGAATTGAAAAACTTGAGGGGGGAAAGCCGGAAAATGACCGTGAATTCGAAGTCATCCGCCGAATCGCCATCCAGGTTTTTTTATAGTAGAGTTGATCCATTGTGCATTTTTTTAAATATTTTTTGAAAATAATTTATAACAACTCGCGTCTACACCAATTTAAGTATCGATTTAAATATTAGGGAAATTAAATGAAAAGATCTAAGGAACTAAACTAAAAATACAAAAAAAATTGTTTTGTGATTACAACAATTCAGGACCATACAAACGTTCCTTTGTCATTTAATTTTCTACATTTTTAACAAAAATAATAATAAAATTAATATAATTAATTATTAATTTTAGATGTTAATTTTATTTGTCTACTGGTCTGTATCAATATTATTAAAATATTGATAAATCTTAAGAGTGTGAAAAAATGTCTCTATCTCCGCAGACCGGAAATCTGAAGGTCCTGGGTTTAGATCCCAGCGGAGATAGAGACATTTTTTTCACAATCTTAAGATTTATCAATATTTTAATAATATTGATATAGACCACTAGACAAACAAAATTAGCATCTAAAATTAATAATTAAATATTCCCTGGTCAATTAACCTAATATCAACAATTAAAATTATAAATATTCTTTGTGACATAATCTTGTTTTTTTTTGAGATCCATTGATTTTTTATTAAAAGTACCGAAATCCGGCATAAATTTCCAATAAAATATGCGACAACAATAAATAATTAAAAGTTGAAAATCTACTTTGCATTTTAATTATTTTTGCTTGAAACAACCTCATTTCGGTAAAACCCGTTATTGTAACCTTCAACTCAATATTTTGAAGAATAGTACATATTTTTTGGTATCAGATTTGGCTTAAAAATAACCATTTTCCGTACAAAACACTAGCTTTAGCTACAATTATAAAAAAATGTATTTTTTTGTTTTGTTAAAAAAGTATAAGTTTCAAGTGAAACATCCCAAGGTAACCTGATGCTGTTGAAAAATTGTAAATATTCTTTGAAATTCAATAATGTCATATTAAAAATGCTAATAATTGCCGACAAAAACAACTAACTTAACGTACAAGGAAATTGTTAAAAATCGAAGATCTTGTTCGAAAGCTGATGAGTTTTGTTTAAAATAACTGATTTTGTGCGAAAAGCGTTCAAACCTTGACACTGTTAAAAATGTCAAATCTGGTTCAAATTATGATTTTCTAAAATTAAAAGTACCAATTTCCGACGAAATACAGTAAATTAATCTTAATTTTTAAGAGACTCTGAATTAGGTTAAAATTAAAATAATTTTTTTAGTATCATTTTTTAAATTTAAAGCGCCGATTTTACCTGAAATTCTTAAATAACTATGAAATTAAAAAACCTAATGATTTTTTTTTCAAATACTCGATTGGCTTTCAAATACTAGATTGGCTTTCAAATAACAGTATTGAGTGTGAAATGATAACGCAACCTAAAATGGTAAAAAATTCAGAATTATAGTAATGCTTTTTGTTTAAAAATGCTAATTTCCAGCAAAAAAAGAACAAACCCTATACAATTTTTACAAATTTTAAATCTTTTTTGAAACTTAATGATTTTATATACTATTTTTTTCAAAATAATAATTCTCAGCGTAAATCACGAACATTAAATATGTTTAGTATTTACAATAATTTACTATAGATAATTTAGGAGTTTTAATTTAAGCGCGCAACAGTATTTATAAAGCACAGATGTTTCTCAAATTGCATGAGGTTTTCTATTATTATTTTTATCAAAAGGGATTACTTGTTGCGTGAGTTTAGGAAATTCAAAAACTCAATATATAAAACAAATTTAGGTATTGAAAAGCTAATCAGTTATTTTAAAGCATGCTTTGATACTTTACAAAAATAATTTTTTCCACTATTGCTAATTATTTAACGGAAAGAAAACTCTCGGAACATGTGGTTCATTTTATTATCTATATTTGCACCAAACACACAATTTAAAAAGAGAGGTTTGTTTTGAGGTTTGTGCTTGTTCTAAAAAGTCCGTATGTTGAATAAACTTTCTGACAACATTTGATAATTCAAAGTTAATTTTCTTAATTTTGCTTAAACTTCAAAATACGGGTTTCTTCATTTTCACCACAGAAAATATATCCAAATACCAAATCATCTCGGTACCATGACCTAGAATTTTCTTGACATCTTGCCTATTATAAAATGAAGTTGGTCAAAAGAGAAGTTTGCAGAAATATTTAATGTCAGATAGATTAGGCAAACTCTTAAATTAATCTTTACCCCATTCTGCGTTACTTCCTGCTGATTTATTTTTAATTTATTTCTAGAATAGAAAAGGATTATATAGAACTGTATTTTGATGAGATTCTATTGATATAATATAAAATGGTTGGAAGTTGTTGATATTTAAGAAATCTGCTTTTTTGAAGTAGAAATATGAAGTTCATGTTGCGTAACTTGATATGAGAAACGTGATTTCACGGTCGAAAAGCGTAGCATTCCTGCAATTCCCATGGTAAACCATGGATTACGTGGCCCGGGTTCAAGCGTTCGCAATTATCCAATTCCTTCTTCATGCCATGTAAGATATACTCGTGTATGAGCGATTATATATGTTCTTACAGAATGTCTTCCATGAGGCCGGTCCGTAAGTCTAAGAACTATTATAGATCCGTACAAGGTTTTCCGGCTCAGATCTTCCATACATGATGTTCCAGATTTTGAATAAAAATTATGCCTGATTCGGTACTTATTTTAATTATACTGATTAAATTGCATTCCCTTTGGAGGCATATAAAAGAAAATGATAAAAAAAATCGAAGCTATGTATTTTTTAAAAACAAAAAACTTTGAATTAAAGTAAAGTGAGACTTAGTTGTATTTGAAATCCGAATGTAGAGGCGAGTGAAACAAAGCTAACACTTTCTTTAAAGTCATTTTTTGATTAAAGAAATTTGTTGTTTGGCAGCGCATTAGGTATGGCTGGATCAAAAACTTAATTAGCTACAAAAACTGTTACTCATGATTTTAAACTGCGATGCTTATCTGCGAAGGTATGAAGGACTAAGTCAAAACTTGTCTATAGTGTTTGAATTGTTATTCTTCAAGCCAACTTAATTCTCGATCCAAAAATACCTAAAACGTTGCAGAACAATACATTTTTTACAATATAATCTTATAATGAAAAAGGACTTCGTCGGTTTGCATCCAATCTTCACGATTTGAGACCCCCCATTTTAGAAAAAACAATTTTTACAAAGGTGTATGTTTGTATGTATATCGGTATGTATGGCTGTTTATCAGTATCCTATTTGTAAAATGGTATCTAAAAAACATTGAAAATCGTAGGAAAATAAAAAAAAACACATATTCAGGTGCAGAACTCTTTTTCTCACGTGAAATGAATATACCTTCATCTTAGCCGAGGATGGTATACAAAAGAAAACCAATTTTACTGAGAGAAAAACAAAGTCCACATGGTTTAAATTGTTCTTGTAAAAAGAAAGTGACAGCTTATCCTTAGTCTCTGTTTCTAATTTCCTTTTGATGTATTGTATAAACTTTATATTCTCTAGCAAAATAAATTGCTTAAATGGAAGATTAAAGCAAAGTGGTAAAAAAAACTTCGGTTTTAAAATTCCCTGAATTTACCCTCTTTTTTCCCTGTCCATTAATATATAGAATATTTTATAAAAATTAGCCTGGAAGATTTCGTAATTATTAGGTACTGCTTATACTTATTTATGAATTCATAAACGGACTAAAACTATTTCAGGCTTAGTTTAAAAAGTATACATATTAGTCTAAAAAGAATAATTTTCTATCAAAATAGACAAATATTCAATAAAACAGTTAAAATTTTGACAAAAAAGATGACTTCACAACCAAATGCTTGAATTTGCTATCTAAGATATTTAGGAATCAACAACAACAAAGTAGTAGACACCAACGAAAAAGAAGTTCATTGAAATTGTTCAACTTTCAAGCGAAAGGAAAAGAAAATTAACTTTAAACCCAAAATGAAAAAGTGAATTTTCCAGTTACAAAGACAATTTTTAACAAACAAACAAAAATTTTTACAAGAAACAAGTTAAATTTTTAACCAAAGAGATGAAGTTTCAACTAAATTGTTTAACCATTCAAAAAAGAATCTAACAAAACAGTATTTTTTATTTGTCTAACGTTATCTCTATTTAAACTATTCAAATAATCACATAAAAATATCAAATAATGACCAAAGTTTCACAAAATTGCCCGTGCTTAAATTTAGTTTATATCTCTAATTCTATTTTATATTAACAAAATTATGCAGAGTGAAATTATTTTAGAGCAAAAGACTAAATAATTAAATTTTAATCTAAAAGGAAATAGTTAATTTTCAAGTTGAAAAGTTATTTTTTAACAACAACAAAAACAATTTCGCAAGAATCAAGTTAAATTGTTAACCAAAGTGTTTCAGCTCCAACTAAATGATAATTCTTTAACTGAAATACTTTAAATTTAAAAAAATTAATTTTTTAACAAAAAGTAACGACTTTTCAACCACATACTTTAACTTTTAACTAAAAAAGATAAATTTATTTATTGAAAATATAACAGTTACATTTTTCAATGTAAAAAAGTAATTTTTTCTGAAAGAGGCGAACAATGATAATAACGAACAATGATAAAACATATATAATTATAAAATTGATTATCAAATTAATACTTTAAAATTTGTTATAAATATTACTTTCTTAAGCAATATTAAAAAATTCTG
>JAAAKG020026492.1:0-19931 GCA_010014905.2 Druon quercuslanigerum | reverse complement strand
ATTACCTGAGAAAAGATAGGAATGCAGAGATTTTTTGTTGATCATCCTGAAACGCCCACTGGCAAAAAATCCCATTCTCATGAAACCGAGCGACTAATGATATAAAATATACAAAAAGAAATTGTATTTCTGTATACATATAGCCATTACATTTTTTTCGTGCAAACATAAACCGATTCTACAAAGTATCTTGCATCTCAAAGGGATTGTAAATAAGTCTTTCATTACATAAATTAATAGCGATAAATGTCTGGATGCTCGCGGAATGGATCGCCGAACGATTCGCATCGTTAATCATTTGAGGCTGCCGGTCCCTTGAGGTGGGCAAAGACACCAAAGAATCTCTTTGTGCTGGAGAAAAGTGGAAAGGCGGATGATCCGGATGATATGATGAATAATCACTTTACAAAAGCACTTCTTTCTCTGCCAAATTATGAATAATTGCTTCACAATCTTTCCGGATCCTGAATCTGTGATATTATTTCCATAGAATTCAGAGCACGAAGGAAAATATAATTAAAGTTAAAATTTATTGATACTATCATAAGGTAAATTGAAGTTTTTTTTGTACTTAAAAATTCAAAATTTGCAAAATGGAACAAAGACTTCAATTTAAAAAGATTTTAAAATTATTATTAGCTTTAAGTTATTTCATTTAGTGCTCAATTTGATAGTTCAATTTCGAAGGGTTCCAATTGAAAATTCACACAAAAACGCCGATTCACAAAAGTACACAAAAATAAGTCACCAAAACAAATTACGCAATTATTAAAACTTTAATTATTCAGTATCAGATGCAACAAAATTCATACTAACATGTGTTAAGCCTGTTGTGCACGACAAATGTCCAACAGTTCTCACATTGAAATCAAAATTATAGGCTTCATATATTATTTTTTGAGTTTGAAATTTGGGATTTTATACAGGGTGATTTTTTTAACTTGAAACTTTAAAAGATCTCGAAAAATAGGCATTCTATAAAAAAATTTATGAATCAAAATTTAATCACTCTGAGGAGTATATACACTGATGTTGAAATCGGTTCCTATACACCGCCCCCTGGGGGTGGGGTCAAGTTCGAAAAAATTTAAAAAGAAATTCGAAACGAGAAAAATGTTTGAGACAAATCATACGCATTTTTATCGAAAGAATCCGAATGTGGAATAAAAAATAGGGGTTCCCATTTAAGATTACGAACTTGCCCCCACCCCGACCCCAGGGGGCGGTGTGGGGGAACCGATTTTATCAGTGTATGTGCTCCTCAGAGTGATTAAATTTTGATTCATAATATTTTAAACCAGACTTCCAAACTAACTTACTTTTTGGCTCATTAGAAGAAAACATAAAAATTGAAAAAGAGGGAGAAAAAAGGAAAAAGTGAACGAAAACTAACCTCTCACTTTCTCTTTTATGGAGCCACGTACATAACATGAAACGCATTTTCTATTGTTTATATTACTGTGTCCCTTTCTGCTTTATGGACATTTTATTTTTACCTTTATTTCAACAAAAGAAAAATGCCTAACGTATTATGTGCATGACACCGTCTTAAGAACTATGGGACTTGCAGCATTTTGTTAGGGAGAAAAAACAATACTTTTGTCGAGCACAATTCAGCACAAGTTTGAATTGTTCGACATAATAATTTTTAAATAGGTTTTTGGAATTTTACATGGCTGCACAAAATTGTGTATACTTAGACCGGGCTAAGCACAGCCTTCTCTTTTGTGCCATTCCAGATCTCTCTGATTTTATTCCCAACGAATTCAGAGCCCAATGGGAGTTGGGAGGAAAAAACAATTAAACGTGAATCATTAGCAATGGTAATAAACAAGTGTTAAAAAAAGAGTCGCTTGGAAAAAGCTTCAATGAATTGCTGTCGAAACCAGTCATGAAAGAGGTGAATCGCGGTTAACTAGCATTAATTGCTAACGACTTAGCAATCGCCAAGTCAAGGGAGAATGAAAGAAGAAGAGGAGTAATGTGGGAGAGAGATACCTCTGCGTATTAATTACCTTGCACTGAGTCCTGTCGATAGTTCTAGGTGGGAGTGTACAAATAGGCGGATAATATACGTATCCACATGTATAGGAAGAAAGGTTTTGCGCATAAATGGTCTCACACACCTGCAATAACCACCGCGATAAATATAAAGCCGACTACTATTCACTCCTTTCCGGGCCCACGCCTTGCCTTTCATCTTACCGAGGGCCGAGCGACTGCGTTATAATATCGATAACAGTAATAAAACTGTAATAAACGTCTTTTTACTACTCCAGGCGGAAAAGTCAACAAAGTTTACTACAATCCTAGAATCTTTCTTATGTTATATCAACCTATCCACTTTACAAGTTAAACTAAAGAATGGTTTTTACTTTACAAGTTTTCTGTTTAATGTAATTTCTGATTTACAACCAGAAACAACATTATCTCCAATTTATTTATTACCGAATTTTCCTGGGTTTCTAATTTTGCAAACCCTTATAAATTAAAAAAGAAACTATAAAAACAAATACAATAACCAGGCATTTTACAAGTGGCAGATGGCACTTGCAGAAATAAATTGTCAAGCTATGATTGAACGTGTTTCTTAATCCCCGTCAATCCCATCGACTCTTTGTAGCTCTGCGGGCTTCGTAATTCGATTTCAACATTGCTGCTGTGAAAAAAAATGTGAAGTGGTCAAAGGGGAAAAGGGAGGGAATTACCGGAATTACATTAGTCGCAGGGAACTTCGGGGTCTGTCAATCGTTTCAAATATCTTTTATATGCAAATACTTCTCGCACCCCTATGAGAACCGTTATCGATTTTTTGACACTCTACAAGCGAAGGAAGCTGAAAAAGCAACATAACATCGTTGGCCATCAAAAGATCACAAAAAATTAGAAAAAAACAATTTGAGATCAACTGTCTCAGCTGTTTAACAATGAAATTGAATAAACAATAAATACAAAATGAATAAATGATTAAAATAAATGAAAACATGTAAATGAAATCTAGAGTCAAAATCAATAGAATTGGTTTCAGAATATCAGAAAGGGTTGTAGCATTTATCTACCCACTCTCGCGAAAGGAAAAAGAAGACATAAGCGACGAAGCCTCTAGACGATAAATCTGAATCGGGATCAAGCAGAATGGCTACGATTTATTTGGTGAAATTCGCGGAGCTGATTTGCGAGGTCCAGGATGGCATGGTCGCCGGAGAATTTATAGCCGATGAATTATGCGCTTTGTTCATTTGAATGAGGGGTGAGTTAAACAGGTAAAGAAGAGAAGCGAGGGTGGAGTAGATTATAGAAGGTTGACGAAAAAATAAGAATAAACCGCAAGACTGCAGTTTCGTGAATAGTTGGATACGCTTACTCTTCTTCAAAAGAATGGGAAAAAGTCTAAAGTTCTTTCAAACAGGTTGAAACATGCTCAAGAGGATACTCTTGATATCCTACTACCTACTTTTATAAATAGCAGTCTTTTCGCGAACGTTGCAAATTAACTGAAACCTGAAGAAACTCTCTTCAGGATTATTTTAGCTCCGAAATGAATAATTAAATTCAACTTGGAAGCTTAAGTACTATATAAAGCTAGACTTTGATTATGAACTAGTTTATAGAGTTTTTGTAATTTTTAATAAAGATTTAATCGTTCGAAAATGTATCGTAATACGTTTGATTCGCGAATCAATGTATCATTGGTATTTAATTGCTGCAAGCAATAAATCATTTTTTGTTACTTTTTAACAAAGATGCGATTATTCATGAAAGATTCCCGCAATTTAAAACCTGTTCCGCTCTATCTCGAAACACGTGTATGAAGTTTTTGCGGAAAGAGTTGTTAGTAAAAGTGCTTTCAATAAGAATTCAAGACGAATCAAAACTAATTCACATGTTTGTTATATTTTTTTGTAAACGCGGCTTAGAATATTTAGTATTAAACTACACGTGATCATCAATCTCAAGCTTAAATCTTCAAATTAGGAATTGATTAATATGAAAATTCTAGTTCAACCTTTCATTTCGAAAACCAAAAATTAAATACGATGACAACGTTAAAAATTAATAAAAATGATTATTGGTAATAGTCTAATTTTGAGAAGTAGATAATTGACTAGAAATGTTTTTGATATTTTCGTAGCATCTCAATAACTTTCATGAAAGAATCATTTTACCGGTTTGCCTCTCTCGCCCACACACAAAAAACGTTTAAACATTTGAAAAAATAACAAGTACAATTTACAGTTCGACTCGAGATTGGTTGCAGCGAAAAGTTCTAGAGATAATTGTTCAACTTGAGTTTGTAGTTTGAGTACTAGTTGAGCCCATCAAGTGGGAAAGTGAATTGTCAACGCAATTAGAAAATAAGTAATGAGGAAGTACATTGTTGACAGCTACAATAAATTTAATTTGGTCACTTGAAACGTAACTTAAATTGCAGTTAATTATATGGAATTTGTACAGAGTTTCTTTGTTGCTTAATTTAAATACCGACTAATCGCAAAAAGAGTCCACACGTATCTGAACCGTCGAAGCAAATTTAGTGGGTTGATTACAAAAACATAACCTAAAAAGCGGTTCATTTTGAAAGAACCAAAATACGTCTAAGTGAACATTTTTAAATAAAACTTACATGATATTGGTTCCTTTGGAATGTCGCTGGCGGGAAACCCATGCGCCTCGAAATATGGTTTGACAGCATCGCATTTAAGTACCGCAAGAACTGTTGTTGGGGTGCCAACAATCAAAATCACCCAAACAAATGGCAGGACACTCATGATTGTCAATCACTCGCGAACGTACACTCACAAATCATAAAAAAGAGGCGAAAAAAAAAGAATATTCGCTGGAAAGACGAACGGCACACTCTTTATCCGGTCATTTGCGACGGGTACGATATAAAATCCTTTTTTTAACAGTGCTGGCTATCCACTGCCATGGAAAAAGGGACAGAGGAACGGACGCTAGAGAAAAACAACCTTCCTCCAACTCTGTTCGGAACGCACTGATCGCTGCATTTCATCCAACATGAAAGATCAAACATCCAACGGCGCCTGCGCGCAGAAGCACGCGAGGGTCTGCTGTCACTAATGCTGTGCGTAAGTATATGCGTGCAAAGTTTAACCGGTTTAATGTGTAGAGTGAAGTTTTAAGCGTAGAATTCAACGGCAGAAGTCCCCATGTAAGTATTGAGATAAACTGATGAGTATACTTAAATTTTTTTATATATAATAATTTTTAATTCTTTTCTCAAAACTATTAAAATGTAACAATATGTGTGTATTATGTTACAGCATTCTTTTATTATATAATGTTTTGATTCAAATGTCAATTAAGATGATATCTCTCTTTTTAATTATGTTAGGTCGCGTTTACAGTTTAGTGTTATCGAAAGTCACTTTTTTAATTCAACCAATTATATTTAAATGCCTCCTACACTCAGATCCACAACATATTGTGGATTCAATCATAGAATATGGTTATTATATAAAAAACAAAATATTTCATTGATTCAACTAAATTGTATGGCTGTTTTAACCAAATATTTTTATACAACCAATAATTTTTGTTGGGCCAATCAAATATTTTCTTGAATCAACCAAAATTGATTTGATTATTCATAAAGAAATTTTCATGTATATCCAAGAAAACAGTTTTTTTTTTTTGGTTCAAAACATTTTTTTCTGAGTGCAGGAGCTTTGAATAAATATTATGTATATTATACTGAAAATTGAACAAAAGTTTCAAATTGAGGTAAAATTTTCAAATTTCAATTAAATCTGACAACTTGTCTAACGCTTTCGACGGACTGAAAGCAGTGGGATATTTTTGCATTTTCCTATAAAATTACTTGAAACTTGGTTAAGACTTTTTTTTATTAAAAAGTAAATAGCGCTGTTTACAACACAAAATCTTCTAAAATTACAAAATGACGGCTGATATAATTTCGAAGAAATCGTATTTCTTGTTATTTTTAACAAAAGTTTGTCAAAATCGGTTAGTGATAAAAATTGTCAGTTAAAAATATAAATGTAAAAAAATGAAATAAAAAAATCAATAAAAGAAATCAATTTTAGACCAAAAATATTAATTTTTAACAAAATACGTGAATTTTACACCAAATATTCGAATATTTAAATGAATTTTCAACTTAATAGTTACAAAAATAATCAAAGAAATAAATTTTCATAAAAACGATTAATTATTCATGAAGAAGATTATTATTCTGTCACCAAAAACAAAGTTGCAATAAAATACGGAAATTTTAAAGCAAAGAGTTGAATTTTTAACTGAATGTGACAAATGTGTTTAAAAAATATGGTAAATGAAACCTTATAGAAGATTCGAATTAAATTCAAATAGACTCGAAATGCCTTGAGATTTATTTTTTGTTTCTTATTCAAATATTTAAAAATATTAATAGTACTCTGTCGGATTATGAAAAAGAATACTGGAATTACTCGCTATAATTGAAGAATTTTTATTCAAACTGAAAGTAGACGATGAAATAGTTTGTTAATCGGCATAATTTCTTGTACGGCATATACTAAGACGTAGATTAGAAAATCATTAAGCAAGAATCTCTTCCTTCTACACAGGCTTTAACTATAAAGGAACTTCTGTAAACGAGTATGTACATTGTTATCTTCGAAGCTTTTAGATCATATAAGAGTTTCTGTAAAATCTGTAACAAAACATTGAAAAATAAACGGAACTTTTTTTCTCCAAATAAAGGGTGTTCTAGATTTTTAAATTATATAATAACAAAGGGTACATGAAGAATAAAATTGAAATACATAGATGCGTGAAATTTAAACTAATTGTTTCTGCAGAACTCATCTTTCTGAAAAACTTTGTTAAGGAATCTCTAAAACATAAAAGTCTAAACACTTTCTTTTAACAAAAAATTCCTATATAATTACTTTTTCGTCAAGATTCTGGGATGCGGTGCATACCATATGTTACCAGATGTCCAGATTTATTGTCAGCCTAACTGTTTCACATTACAGTCACTGCTTATGATTTAGGGACCGCCCATAAAAAAATGTTGTTTTTTTCTCAAGACTCACATACATTCTTCTATTTTTAAACTGCACTTAAGTAATATTGCTAATATTTTGAAAGCTATTTTTTCATTTATAAGAAAGAATAACGCACTGTAATTTTTAATTAAATGATATAAAACTAAAAATTAAAAATTGAAAACATCTTTGTAAGACAGCGAATCAAACTCAGAAATGCGAAGGAAAATCGTGAATGGAATATTTAACTTCACTTAATCAGTAATATACATTTTCAAATTTCTTAATTTTTTTTCGTAAGTAAATTATATATTTTTTAAAAGACTAGACTAAAAACTAGACTAAATTTTGGAAACTTTCCATGATTTTGTTCCTACTTGTCTGCTGAATGGAAAATTGAAAACAATGACGTTGTATCATTTTTGCGATAATCGGCTTTAAATTTCGTAAGCATGCTCATAAAAATGCTTTATGTGCTTTTAATCTCATAGGGCGGAAAGATATATTCACATAGTTCAAAATTTAATCTAATTACTTTGTTTGGGTAACTTCTTTTCGCAATATTCACATCATTTTGATAAATTAATATATATATATATCTTAAAAAGGGGTTAAAGTTCATATATGAAATGTATATAATTGAAAACTTTCTGTGGTCAGCTAAAAAAATTAATTATTAACTTTACAATCAATTGTAGCAATAAAGTGATTATCTTAACATAAATAATTCAGACATTTCATTATAGTTTTACGTGCATTTATTAATCAACGACCAACAATTTTGTAAATATAGTATTTGATTATTCTAAAGTCTCAGTCTAAATATTTATAAAGGTCATGTCGAGATTCCCCAAAATTCGGCGAGCGGAGCACAAATATTTTCGGTAAGTCCAAGCAAGCTGGAAAAGGGCGCTAGGTTCACCAAATTCAGTGAGCGCAGCACAAATATTTTTGGTGGACACATAAACTTCTATTTTTAATTGGACGGATGTAGTACAATACTATTTCTTATTGATAAATAGTAACTAGATAAAATATTTCGTCGGTGAGAGTTTGATTTATCACTCGTGTAAAAGTTGCATTACTGAAGACTCATTATGCATAAAATGAAACCTGCGATAAATAAATGAATAAACATTTCTCTAAAATTAGAACGTACAATTATTCTGAGATCTTCTGATGAGTATTTCAGTAGCATGCAAATGCTTAGCGTGCAAATATCTTTTATACGTTGAAATTAATCAAATGCAATTTAACTGCGAGAAAATAAAAACTATTTTAAGTATTCTACAATAGTTAATTTTAACATAGTGATTAATTTTATAAAATTATTTAATATAAGGTATAGAATGACATAATTCAGACCAAAAGAAAGGAATCCAAGTTGTGGAAGATTCTTTATTTGTTGTTATGGTTTCGAAAACTCTCAGGTTTTCCTCATCAGGACAAAGTCATTAAAAGAAAAATTTCAATTTCTCCTTTTTCCCATTGTTCATTAGGTTTCAATCATATTGAATAATTATTAAATAAAGATATTATCTTGTCGGATTTGGCAGTTTCCCTTTAAAACTTGTTGAAATTTACCAGGATAGTGTCTTCCTATTCACATAAATGTTTTTTAGTAAATTTTATCACCACCCCTATAAATTTGTACAAGTTTTTAAGTGAAACTCACAATTTACACAAGATGATATCTCTATTTAATAATTATTCCAAATGATTAAAACCTAATTGAAAATGAGGAAAAAGGAGAACAACAAACTTCATATATACTCAATATATAATTGAATTGAAACTTTATATTTTACTGAATCTATCCTGATGTGGAAAAACTGAGTGTTTTCGAAACGTTGGCAACAAATAAGGAATCTTCAACAACTTGAATTACTTTCGTTTGGTCTGAATCATGTCATTTAACACCTTATATTAAATAATTTTGTAAAATAAGTATACCACTCAGACAAACAACATCGATGCTCTCAACATCTTGTTAATTAGATTATTTTGATTAAATAAAACTTATCCACATAGAAACTACAACAGTTTCACATTTTCAAATCTGCGACCTTCAAAACCTAGAATCTTGAATAAGATTAGTGTGCCTCAAATATAAAACTGAATTTTATCCAATATTCGTGCGCGTCCAATAAAATTACATATAAGTGATAGTACTATGACACAGAGGACAAGCTCTGATGTTAACAACATCCCTCTCAGAAGCCGAATGATGTTTACAAACCGTACAAGCCCATGAAGTACTAGAATCCATAATAGGCTTACCAGATACAATACAAGCCGGAAATCTAGTCATACAGTTAGGACAAGCAACACACCAATCAGGAATTAGGCTCTCACAACTGACACACTCAGCTTTCGTATTTTTTGTATCCTTAGGATTATGTTTCATAAAAATATTCAAAGCCAGTTCTTCATATTCTTCTCGTTTTGTGTCCGTAATCTTCTCCAGTGCCTCAAGTTTGATCAAAGCCTTCGAACATGTAGCAAAAGCCTGGTTAAGGCAACTCGACAGAGCCAACAAACAATAGATATCTTCTGTTTCCAAAAAATCTTCATACTCCCGAAGTCTCAATGAAGTTTTCATAGCTGCATCATAATTTCCTTCATAAAGTTGCTTGTGAGCAAGCAGCAAAAAATGATAGGCCTCCGCACCTCTCCAAGCAGTTTCAATAACCCTAGTGTCTTCATTACTTTCCGCAAGTCCCATGATGATGTTGCTTCTTGTTCCTTTAGCGATAGGAGTACTGTTTATATGATCTTCAATAAGCAAAGCTGCAAGAACAAACGTCTTTTTCACTCTCAGAGGATTGGTTCTACCTTTTGCTTGTTCTTCTGCAAGTTTCACCAAAAGTTTCGCTGCTTCGAGATGATGATTTGCCTTTTTGTAAAGCTCAATAGCCTGTAGCCTTTTCCCATTAGATAAAAGATGATTAGCATACTTGTTTAAAAGTTCTCCAATCTGAACCATTTTGTAAGTCTTTGCTAAATCAACAGCTTGGTCCCAGTGATTCAGACGCACGCAGGTATCTACCGCTTGTTTCACGTCTCCATATTTAATATAAGCCTCCACAGCCTGAGAACACATTCCAACCGAAGCCAACATTCTTGCGACTCCTTTTAAAATCGGACTCTTGTCAGGAAGCTGATCCACAGTAGCGGCAAGTTCATGATAATCCTCCAGTTTGTAGTAGCACTCTATTAACTTCTCGAGATTCCTCCCCTTTTCATAATACTCCTTTGCACCTTCCCAATTCTGCCGCTCGGCAAAATAATCCCCAATTTTATTGAAAGCGTGCTCCATCTGTTTGTCAGAACCACCAATACCCATCTTCATTAATTGAACGACTCTGAAGTAGTCACCGAGCTTTTGTCGCAAGTTGATGGCCAAATCCCTTCTGTCCAAATCGAGATATAATTTCTCTGCTTCATCATAGTTACCCAAAAAAGCTGCAATCTCTGCCTTCTTTAACTGATCATTGTGAACATTTCTGAGGCGTTTGATAAACTGAATCCCCAAATAATCTGTGCAACGAACCATCGCATTTTCTGCAGTTTCTAAATCCAAATCTTTTAAAGCTGACTCTGCCAGCAAGCGCCATAGTCGAGGATGAGGATTATCTTGGATAAAATTATTCGCTTCTTTCAAACCAACCTTGGCTAGTAGTTCTCTTGTATCTCTCAGCGATTTTACTTCTAAATCAACAATTAATTCAGGGCGTGTGTCTTCTGGCTTTTGAACCAATTCATCCAGGAGCACGCAGCGTATTTCTAAATCGTGGAAGGAGCAAATATAACCAGAACAGGAAATTGGTTCTTCAGGATCCATTCCTCTAATAACGTACATCCTCGTTTTCTCCATAATTGCAATCAGTAAAGGATTGTCCTGTGCCCAGCACATGGCCCAGACATCCTTTCTCTCGAATTTACTGACGTCTTCTTCTTCTGCGTCGAAATTTTTTTGAGGCTCTAACTCTAACATTGTCAAAACACCAGAAGTATCCATAATAGATGCTCTTGAAGAGTTGCAGTTTATAGCTATCTTCGCAGGTTTACAAGAAGTGCTGTACCTATTCGTCAATGTTACTTGAGGAAGAGAATATCTCTGAATCATTCCGGATTCTCTACCAACAAGTAGAACCTTATCTGTTGCACAAATACAACAAATCGGATCCATTGTAGCTTTCGTGTTGAGCGGAGTTTCAAATGCTCTTTCTTTATCCAAGTCCTGAATAACTTCCGTCACTCCTGTTGGTGTATCATCCACATGGAAAAGTTTATCTCTCCTAGTTCTGCCCTGGTTCAAAGCAGAATTCCTAGGCGTCCTAAAGTTCCAAATCAAGAAGTTGTTCTTCGAAGCTGCAACAACAGCATTGCTCGTCATTGTCGCCCACAAAGGTTCCAGATCCGTGAATTTCGTATCTATGGGAGTCGCAATAGTGTTGCAAACCATCAAGACAAATTGCTCAGAGCCTTGCACCGGATAATTTCTCACTGCGAGAAGACAATGTTCTCCCTGAGCTGCTATCGATATCAACGATTTTACATACTTCGTACAACAAGTATTATTACTCGTATTCCAAAAGGTTATGCAGATCCCATCCTTGCTAATTCTTTCGTTAGAGAAAACCACAGTATTGCTGAAGTAAGTCCATTTGTAATTCGGTCTTATATTTGCAAAATAAATATGCGAATCCACAGACAAAGCAACCCTCAACGATCCTCCTTCCCAGGAACAGCAAGTTACTTCTCTCCCTGGAATTTTGCAAGTCCTTATATGTTGACCATAAGGCGTGTAAAATTGAATCACGTTTGATTCCTTGTTTTCTCCACTGTTAAATGCCGGTACAATCCCAGTGACTGCAAGTAGAGATCCGTAGCTGTTCCAAGCACACCAAACAGCAGTCATTCCAGTGTCTAGAACAATCGGATTCTCATCAGCTGTATCTTTCGTCAGTTGGACTTTGCCACTTTGGTAGCAGATTGCTAAAGTAGGACAATCCAGAGCAGTGTATCCATTCTTCCCATCGTACCAGTGAATTGCGACTATGGTTTGTGGATGCCCTGTACTCAAGGGAACGACGTTTAGTTTCGTGAGGAAAGTTCCTTGGTTATCGTAAAGATGAACCTCGCCGTTCTTCAAACCAAACAAGAGCAGTTTTCCATCTGGAGACCACTGAACTCCAGAGAGAGCTGTGTTTTTCAGATCTTTTCCCCAGATTCGGTTACCATCTACTGATCCGACGATCACTGCCCCGTCCTCGTAGACGATACAAATTCTCTGACCATCGAGACTCCAAGACATTCCTTTTACGACTGATTTGTTTCTGTTGTTTATCATCTCTTCGTACCAGGATCCTTTGTAGAGCATCCAGACGATTATGACGCCGTTTTGGTCACTGGATGTTAATTTCTTGTATTCTTCATTCCATGTTACTACTTGGACGTGACCGTTGTGACCTTCCAAGGTTTGGTTCATACTGAGATTGCTGGCTGCTGCAAGACCTCGGGTTTTGCCACTGCTGCTTGGACCACTTGCATTTGAATCGACTCGGAGAACTTTTAGGAGACCGTCTTCTCCACCGACAGCGATGAAGCCTTGTTTTTGATTCCATGAGACACAGTTCAGTCGAAAGTTGTTGGGTATCGCGATTTTCTTACTCAGATAGACAAACATGGTATCTTCGTGAATCTAAGTTTTTAACACTTTTTGATCAACTTTTAATATTTTAATGGGTTTCTTGATTAAGGAATGACATGAAAAATAAGATTTGTACAAATGTCATGTATCACATATTATTTTAACCTTGAGGTATTTTTATTTTTTATATGAATTCATACCTCTATTGCTGACTATTATGTTCCTTCTATCGGCAAGCAAATCATCTGAAAATTAATCGAGAAATTTTGTTTAGCACTTGAATTATTCTGGATGCGCAAAAGGGTAAAGGAACCAATTACAGAGGGTGCACCAATTGTGGAAGATCGACAGATATTATTCATGATAAATAGTAAATTATCATTAAATTAAAAATTATATTATAATAATTCAAGTACTCTAAACTGTAATGAAGCTGTCCTAAACTGACGCAAATTCAACATTTGTTTAATATTTTAGGTTGGCTAAATCATTTTTAAAGCACAAATTTGGTTACTTTTTGAATTATGCCATATATTACATTCTACTGTGGTGATGAGGATGAATCAAACTTTTTTTAAATCATTATATAATTCGGAAAAATTGCATTTAGTATTTAAAAAAATTAATCATCGGTTAATTGGGAACAATTTTTGGCAAAACTCAATATTTCGATGACCCACCTCGAGAAATGGTGATATCAATTTTGTCTTTAACTCACCCTTTTGTCGATACGTAGAAATATTAGGTTAAGGATGTTATGCTGATGACAGTAATTGAAATAATAAAAACGTCGTGTTCATGTTTCAAAAAGAAAACCTAAAATAAGACCTTATTTTTTACCTACATCTCTCACTATTCTCCACATTTAAAATTTCTGATTCAAGTATTTAATTTTATTTTTACACGTTGAATTACTCTTTTTAAATATTTTTAATATTATGATTATCGGGAATGGTTAAACTGCGATACACCACCTGGCGACAAAAATTCAAACTAGAAAGAATAGGTACGATTTTAAAGATGCATAAAAGTGTTTTAATGATTTGTTTTTTAATTTTAAAGTATTTATTAGACAATGAAAATAAGCCTTCATCGAAAACAAAGGGTTTTATATGAAATTTACACATTATAGTGTGAAAAAACAAATTTTTTGACAGAAATATTTGTATAAAAATACAACTATTGTTCTACTTATTGTGATTTTCAAAAGATTATACACTTAAATGGACTTAGTTTGAAGCAAAAATGAACTCAAACGTAAATTTTTATTATTTATGCAAGAAATATTTACTATTTAAAAATCTGATCTAAAATTTAAGTTAGAATTCGTATTTAAATTATAATCGTCCATTATTTGTATTCTTTGCATAATCTAGATAAAATTTGTTTCTACATACATTAATTAAAGTTTATTTAGGCTTACAATACGCATTGAGACTTACATGAAATAGTGAAATAATTGTGTTTTTTTAAAACTATTTGATAAAAATACGTTCTTGCGCTTTTTAAGGTGGAAATTCCATTTTAAACTATTTGTTTTTAATTAAGATTTGTTTTTAGCATTCAATCATTGTTTTATATTTCACAACAAAATCGTAAAACACTTTTATGAAAAAACTAAAATACATCTTTAAAATTGTACCTACTCTTTCTAGTTCCAGTTTTCGGCACCAGGTGGCGAAACGGTAGACCACCATTGCCAATAAATCGATTTAAACTTTATATATTTTTAAATTGTTGGGGGTTAGGCTACGCACTTCACAAATGGTTCTAGGACTCGAGCGATTAGTAAATGCATCTCGAGAAATGGCGTTTTTGGCACATTTAATTTATATTACAATTTTTGTTCACTACAGTTTTGAACATATAATATAAAGATCTCTTTGTTTTATACTTAATTCCATAGCGAAATATTTTTAATTGATTTTAAACACGAAAACAAAAAAGGCTATGTAAATTGATTGCGTATCAATTAGAGTAACTGGACAATTGCCGAAAAGTAAAACATAAATCAAACGTGTTCATCTTCAAATTGGTTCTGTGTACTACTATGACATTTATTTGACTGTAGCTATTAAAAACGACTTGTAGTATATTAAATTTCTTCTTAAAAATTCAAGTATTTTTCGTCGAAATTTTCAAAAGTTTTATTCGTTTCGGATTATTTCATTTTTATCACGTATAATATTCCTGGGTGATTGACAAAAAGTTGATCATTGTAGACCATTAGATATTTAAAAACAAAAAACATTGCCAGACCGTATAACATATATTTTTTAATTAAAGGTAACCCAGGAGAGTAAGTATAAAAATATATAACTAAGGCATCAAGGAATATATTTTTTTTGGATATCAATTTTACACGTTAATAAAGATGCAGTGATAGGACATGCGTCTATAATAAAAGAAAAAAAAGTTCCAAACTATTTTAAATATATACAGAACAGATGATAAAAATATTTTAAAATATTGGAAAGATGATTATTTTCATGATTTATTTAATTTTGACTCCAGCATTTCAAAATATCCTCTCATTTTATAGGATGATAAATTCTTTTTTAACTATACTAAAATCAAGCTACTTAATTATGGATTAAATATATTTTAATTGTTTTTCGGCTGTACTAAACTTTTTTTAAACCTCGCACTAGTTTAATTTGTAGCGCGAAGTGTGCTCTATATTGGGTTATAAGTTTAAAACTTGTACATTTCACCAAAAAGGGATAATAAATCAGTCACAGAATGTATATAAAAAATATTCGCAAGAGACGTAGAGCATGTGCTCTGGCGAAAGTGTATGCACTGGGCTACATTTTAACTTTTTTCCCGACGGAAATTATGGATCAAATTAAAAAATTAATTTTATAATAGGTATGTTTAATAAATATTTGGGACACTAAGGATTTTTAAAAATATGTATTTATTTTCTTGTGTTAGGAAATGAAAAAATTGAGGAAAAGTATGATAAAAAAATTTTTGAATTCTAAACAACGAAGTTTTATTTTTGAGGTTTAAATTTCGTGGATTCTGAAAAGCGTTTTAAAATCGTAACAAAAATGATAATTTTCATTTCTTTTTAAATGGTGACATTTCCCCGAGATGTTGAGTTGTTGAACGCGGAGAAAAAAAGTTTGATCGAAAAAATGTATTCAGTTTCGAGAAAATAAATTTACAATGAGATAGTGTTACAGTGTAAAAGACGATTTTTCGCTTTAAGTTAGTGCTAAATAATATCAAAGATCTCCATTAGATCTGAACCCATGAAATTTCTTTACATAATTTTATTAAGAGAAAAAAATTTTGATCCATAATTAATCTATTGGAATTCTTTAAAATAGTTACATATGGTACAAAAGAAATTGAGTACAGTTGCTGATTTTTGGCGAAGCCACTTTCTGAAAAATTCGCGATTTTTGAATTTCTGTACGAAGTCATGGTTTTAAACAAAAGTTACTATTCAAAGGAAAACTGGATCTTTTTGGCGAATCATCCTGATGCTACTTTTAAAAATTTATTTTAGTAGATCTATAATTTAATTTTCATCGATAGCAATAAATAACTTTGTATGTATGAGTATTCTGAAAACAATTAAATACTATAAAGGAATTGAAACTGTTCAAATACGCTTGTGAAATAGTTATTTGAAAAGAAAATTAAATATTTACTGAATTAATGTACTTAAACTAGCGAAAAAACAAAAAAACTGATTATTTAACTAAAAAAATAAAAAATTTTCTACTTTTAGTAAAGAAAAAAAACGAATTTTTTCAAAAATGTTGTTGTACAAAAAGTGAGGTTATGGAGCTAGGAACAGAATAGCATTATTTCATGAAGAAAAGGTAGAACTTATAAAAATCTGTGAAATAATCAAAGAAATAAGAATTACAATTAGTGAATCATACTAGAGATTACGATTTAAGCATAAATACAAATAAAAAAATACTTACTTGAAAAACTTGAAACATCCGTGGGAAATTGTATTCAGCTAATGTTTTACGAAGAAAGAACTAAATTAAAAAGATCCATTAAAGTTCTTTATTCATACCACAAATGTACGCATTTAAGATACATTGCAATCTTAGCAAAAGTACTAAAGTAACGGTTAACTTTATTTTGTTTACATTTTTTGTGACAGAAGTAAATCTATGATATTTAACGTGAAGTCCGATACAAACAATATCGAGAGTCGAAAGCAGTATCGATAGTTGCCAACATGGCGTCGCATCAACATTTATATTCAAATGAAGGTTAATTTTGGCAAGTTTCGGTAAAGTTAAAACTAATTATTTACATTTAAAATGTCATGTGCCGCGTTATTTTTAGTGATGAGGCCCAATGGACTAATCCGCCGTAATAAATCAAGTAAGTGGATGAATAATTATTGACAATTTAAAAACTGTATACGTGAAATTTGAAAAATGGTACATATAATTGTTGTTTTCACAATATTACAGTTGACCGGTTCGTTTTACAGAGAATTCCGCAATGGGAACTAGTCAGTGAATTTACGTTGTTGATATAAGAGTCAAAGACTTTCCGCTTCATTTGAGGTTATGAATAAACGTAAAGTTCCGATTTATATATTTGAATATATTTAATATATACTACCTTTCTTTATACAAAAAACACGATCCATTTTCCAACATTTTGTTATAGATTCAGGGTGGCCACCCACCCGTGAGAAACATGCACCGGGTTAAAGCCGGAAGAGAAATATTATTCACAATTTCCCATGCATCCCATTTCGCACGTCTTGTAGTTTTTGAAAGTTTCTAATTAGAAAGCATATAATTTCCAAAGTTTTTATGATCCAACTAAACTTTAAAGGTTCACAATATTTCTCGCAATATTTAAAAGTCTACATTTTTGAACGGTGAAAATGGCAGTGACTTTTTTGACAGAAATCACATTTTTTCGTAAAAAAAATATATTCAGTCGTGTTTTAAATGTAACTTGAGACTACATGCGATGATACTTATTTAAAATATATTAATCTTCTTTAAAATTTCTATAATTTTAATTTAACATCATAGTTTTGAAAGCACGCAATTCTAAAACAGATTATTCTGAGGCCTTGAAATTAAAGCTTTTTGTAAGTTAATTTTTGGAGATTTTGAATGTTAAACTTCACAATATTGTAGTTTCAAATTTAAATATTTAAAATTTCAGGACCATTCTGATATTAAAAATTAAAAAATTGCATATTTAAAGCATCTATAGTCAGTTTGAATTTAATAGTTTTAGATGTCAATATAAAGTAATTTCGAAATGGAATTCTCTTTTGTTAAAGTTCCTTCGGCTTTAACGAACATTTTCTCATCGCGTATCTCGTGCTTCGCACTCGAGTTTGTCGCTCAAATTGTATATCATTTCCATAAATGTATATTATTGCAATTCATAATATGCATTGGCATTAAAACACACGTAGTTTTATTGTATCGTTTAAAAAAAAATGCAATCGAACCGGGATTTTGGTGGGGGCGAGAGTGGGAATACGGAGAAGAAAAGACTGGGAAAAATAGAACAAAGAATAGAAAAGAAAGAGAGCGAAGAAAGAAAAAGAAACATAGTGATAAAGGGTATAAGATTAGAGGGAAAGGAGATGCAGGAAGGAGTGGAAGAAGTACTAAAAAGGATTGATACTAAAATAGAGATAGAGGAAGTGCGAAGTATAGGAAGGGAAGAACGAAGAGGGGAAAGAATGGTACTTGTGAAACTAAAGGAATGGGAACATGAGAGGGAATTGATGTCAAAGAAGAGGATTTTATATGGAAGCTCGGAGAGAATAGAGGATGATTTGACATGGGTAGAAAGGAGGATGCAATATAAGTTAAGGATAATAGCGGAAGAGGAAAGAAAAAAAGGAAGAAGAACATGGGTTAAACATGAGAGGATACAGATAGACGGAGTATGGTGGGATTGGGATAAAGAAAGGGATGAGTTAGTAAGAAATGAGGGACAGGGAAACTAGGAGAGGAAGGAACGGGAGGTAGGAAAATAAGCAATAGTAAGAAGCAAAAAGAGACAAAAAACGAATTTAGGGAAGAATGGAGGATATGTTACTGGAATATAGCAGGATTGGAGAGAAAGGATAGGAAATTTATGAGAAAATTGACACAATGGGATGTTGTAATAATAATGGAGACGTGGCTAGATGAAAAGGGATGGGAAAGACTAAGGGGAAGATTACCAAGAGGTTACAAACAGCAAGTTTAAAATGGAAAGAGGAAGAATAAAGAGAGCAGAGCAATGGGAGGAATGGTGATGGAAGTGAGAAATGAATATATGACAGGAAAAGATAACAAAGAGAGGAAAGAACAAAAAGAAGGATTAATAGTAGAAGAAGAGGTAAAGATAGGAGGAGAGAAGTAAAACATAGTGGGAGTTTATGTTAACGGAGATATGCACAAGAAAGCAGTAGAGTTAAAACAAAAGATTGAAGAAAATAAACAAGAGATTAGACTTATAATAGGTGGGAATTTCAATGCAAGAACAGGAGATAGAGGAGGAAGGGAATGGAGAAAAGAGGGAGGAAGAAAATCAAAAGTTAAAGTACTGAATACGGAGGGAAAGAAGTTGTTAAAGAGCTTGGAGGAGTTGGGATGGTTTATCTTAAACGGAAATATAGAGGGAGATAAGGAAGGAGAATATACACGGTCAGGAGGAGAAAAGGGCACGGTAATTAATTATGTGACAGTGGATGATGAGGTAAAGGAGAAGATCAAGAAATTAGACGTAGGTGATTATATTGATTCTGATCACTTTGCCTTAATAGTGACATTAGAGGGAGAAAAAAGTAATAGTAATATGCATAAAAAGGAGGCAAAGGTAAAGAGTATAGGAAAAGGGGATTGGTCAAGGCAAGGAAAAGAGCAATTTAGAGAAAAGGTAAAAAATATCAAAATGGGAGAGGAAAATGTGGACGAGGAGATGGAAAAAATGATAGAAGTAAAAAGAGGATTGGAGTGCACAAACAAAAATGGAGTTAGTAAAGAGGGACATAGAAGTGGATGGGATGAGGATTGTAAAGAGAAAAAGAAGGAGGTCAGAAAAGAAAAAAGTAATGGGAAAGAATATAGGAGAAAAAGGAAAGAGTATTCTGAGTTGCGTGATTAAAAGAAAGAGGAAGAGAATAAAAGGTTTGAGGAAGAGGCGGAGAAGGCTAGGACGGAAGGTAGTAAATACAGAAAGAAGAAGAAGAAAAAGAGTAAACCAAGATATTGAAATTGTAGAATGGAAAAAATATTTTTTGGATTTGCTAG